>CANXYI012246043.1:0-10175 GCA_948208565.1 Hura crepitans | reverse complement strand
ATCTTACCCAAGAAAAAGTCTAAAAACAAGGAAGTTGAGCATGATGAAGTGTTAAAATAGCTAAAAAAGAACTCACATTAGCATTTGGGACTTGTTGATGTCATAAAAGGATAATAGGTAGAAGGTAGTCGAAGCCTTAGGTCGAGTTGCGGTATCTACCACTATCACCCTTAATGAGCTAGTACAAGTGATAAAAACAAGCAAGACATACCTTATCACCTTTTATAATGCTGACTTGTCCCTAAAAGGAAGGGAACATAACTGGCCTCTCTTCATTAAGGCTGAAATAAATGGGAAAAAGATGGGGTATGCCAAGGTTGATGATGGTTCCTCATTGTGTGTCGACTAAAATCTTGTCAGGTTTGGAAATCAAGAAAGAGGATATGAGACATTCAACTATCACTATCAAAGCATATGATGACACAAGAAGATAAGCTGAAGGTTTCTTCACCACCAAGGTTCAAGTGGGCCCAATTGTAGATGATGTGGAATTCACTGTGATTGATATCTTAACTATATTCTCTATTCTTATAGGGAGACCTTGGTTCCATAAACTTGGAGTAGTCCTCTCTACCTTGCATCAAATGATCAAGTTCCCGTATGAAGGAACCATCATTACTATAAAGGCTAAAATCGATCATATAGTTTCTATATTAGCTATTACTAATCAGCCTTTCACTGGATTTCACGTTGATGGGATTTATGAAGACTACATGGACCTCACGATGTCTAAGATGATGAAAAAGATGGATTCTTCCTTAGTACTAGTTTAGGGAAGAATTTGTGAGGTATAACTGAACCACTATAGCTCCACACCCAAAGGGACATAAGAGGATTAGGATACAATCCAAGCAAAGGGCAGAACCTTAAGAAATGGAATACTCTAAAGGACTATTTTGTTAAATAAAAGATTACAAGGTATGATGGGACTCTAGAACCTATAATAGTGGATAGGTGCTATAAGCTGGGCTTTGAGATTTTTGCAGATGTCATCGATTGGGAATCAGGCCACCTTACTCAGATCTAATGGGTAGAAGAAGTCTTTTCTAAGCCGCCAACTATTAAAGAAATCTATTCCAGCTCTCCTGAGATTGTGTCTGATTTAGATTTAGATTCTGATTTACTTATAGATGAAATATATCTTTATGACCTCTTTGAGGCAAACAATTTTCTTTCTTATAAAATGAATAATGAGTTTACTTATTTGTTTGATATTTTCCTGATGGTAGCATGCATTAAGCCATCATTACATGAGCATTTTTTACATTAACTGCATTAAAACTAATCCATTTAATCTTGGAATAAATGAACAACCTAAAAATATATTAATTTCTTATGATACTATTGTCGATGAAAGGAAATAATTCGAGAGATTACTAAAAAAATATGAAAGAATTTTTGCCTAGAGCTATAAGGACATGCCGGGTATTGATTGTAAAGTTGCTAAACACGCCATTCCAACATATGACCATACCACTCCAGTCCGATAAAAGCTCAAAAGGATAAGACCTGAGTAGGCAGAAAAGGTAAAGGAAAAAGTTGTCAAGCTACTCAAGGCTAAGTTCATTAAAGAGATTGTCTTCCCTACTTGGCTAGCCAACATATTTCCAATACCTAAAAAGGACGGAAGGGTTATAATGTGCGTCGATTACCGGGACCTGAACAAAGCATACCCTAAGGATAATTTTCCTTTATCCCATATTGATGTTCTAATGGACAGTGCAGCTATGGCAGCCATGTACTCATTTGTCGATGGCTTTTTGAGGTATAACCAAATTTTAACGAAAGTGATTGAAAAATGCAAAATAGCCTTTATAACTAAATAAGGGACACACCATTACAAGATGATGCCTTTTGGACTAAAGAACGCAAGGGCAACCTACCAATAAATGGCCACTAAGTTTTTTCATAACATGATGCATAAGGAAGTTGAGGTCTACATGGACAATATGATGGTCAAGTCTACCGAGAGAAGGATACTTCGAACCATTAAAAAAGTTCTTCCAAATATTAGACCAATTTAACATGAGGCTCAACTCTAAGAAGTGTGTTTTTAAAGTCACGTCAAGAAATTTTTTGGCATTCATGGTAAGCAAAAATGGGATCAAAGTAGATTCGGATAAGGTAAAAGCGATCTTGAAAATGCCTACACCTCGATCAAAAAAGGCAGTTAGAGGACTTTTGGGTAAACTACAATATATCAGCCGGTTCATAGCCAAACTTACATCGATTTGTGAGCCTATATTCAATTTATTACGCAAAAGACAACCAAAAGAATGGAATGAAGATTGTGAAAAAGCTTTCCAAGCCATCAAGCAGTACTTAGCCAAACCTCCTGTCCTAAGACCACTAAAACCTGAAAAATCCTTAATCCTATATTTGGTAGTTGAAGAATCTTTCATAGGAGCTCTCATCACTCAAGCAGACGAGTTCAAAGTAAAAAATGCAATCTATTACCTAAGCAATAAATTAGCCTTATATGAACAGAAGTATACAGAAGTTGAGAAGATATGTTTGGCAGTAATTTGTGTCTCCAAAAAGCTATGCCACTACTTTCAATCACACAAAGTGGAGGTGGTATCAAAACACAATCGCCTCAGGTACTTGCAAACTACACCTTCTTTAATAGGTAAGATAGGTCATTGGATCCTACTTTTGCAAGAGTTTAACATCTCCTATGTCACTAAGAAAATGATTAAGGGTCGAGCAGTAGCTGAATTCCTAGCACAATATCTAATTGAGGGAAAACAAGAAGAATTTGAGGAAGGATGGATAATGTTCTTTGATAGAGCTGTAAACCAAAAAGGCGCAGGAGCCGATGTATTACTCATCAATCTAGAAGGTAAGCAGATATTCCTAGCTATGAAATTGGAATTCCATGCAACTAACAATGTCACAGAATATGAAGCATGCGTCTATAGCCTCAAAACCTTATATTAGCTGGGGGCAAAAGTAGTTGATTTATACAAAGATTCCATGCTAGTCATACAGTAAGTGAAAGGTAACTAGGAGATCAGGGATGAGAATTTAAGCTAGTATGTTAGAATACTCATGGATCTATCTGAACAATTCGACCAATGCACTTTCCATCATATCCCCAGAGAATAAAACCAAGTCATAGATGCCTTAGCCACTTTGATGTCAATCTCAAAATACACCAAAAAGGATTTTCCCAAACCCAAGTACTTTAGTAAATGGAGATTCCCTACCTATATAAGTATAGTTAGCACTACAACCGAACAAACTAATATCGACTTACCTTGGTACCATGACATCCAAGCATACCTAGAAACTGGACAGTACCTAGACTATGCAACTGAGAAAGATAAGAAGGTCCCATAGAAATTATCAACTCAGTTCATTTCCTACCAAAGAATGTTGTATAAAAGGCAGTTAGATAGCATTCAGCTCAGATGTGTGGATGAATCGGAAGCTCAAAAAATACTTATAGAGGTGCACAAAGGTGTTTGTGGTCCTCATATGAATGAGAAAAACTTAACTAAGAAGATTATGCAATTAGGATATTACTGGTTAACCATAGAAACAAATTGTTGTAAATTTATCAAAAAATGTCATAAGTGCCAGATTTATGGAACCCTAAGTCACCTACCCCTTAATGACTTAACCAGCAGTTTATCATCTCCCTGGCCATTTTCAACATAGGGAATAGACATAATTAGGGAAATAAGGCCATCAACTGCTAGAAGGTATAAATACATAGTAGCAGCAATCGATTACTTCTCAAAATATGTTAAAGCTAAATTTTTCAACAAATTAAGGGCAAGACAGATGGTGAAATTTGTTGAAAGAAACATTATCTATAGGTACGGATTACACAATAAGTAATCATAGACAATGGAGTACAATTTCAGGGTCGGTAAAATTAGGTAGCTTTTGTAGAAGTATAAAATTAAGCTTCACAAGTCTTCTCTGTATCGACCTCAAGCTAATGGGGCAGTTGAAGTAGCTAATAAGAATATCAAGAAAATTTTGCAAAAGATGACAGTTACCTATAAGGATTAGGTAGACGTGTTACCCTTTGCACTATAGGGATACAAAACAACTGTCAAGACATCTATGCAAGCCACGTACTATTCATTGGTTTATAGAATGGAAGCAATGTTACTAATAGAAATTGAAGTCCTTTCACTCAGGGTTATGCTAGAAGTAGAAATACTAGAAGCAAAATAGGCTAGAAATGTATATGAATAGTTGGCATTGATTAATGAAAAGCGACTTAAAACTCTGTATCATATGTAATTATATCAAAAGAGAATCGCTAGAGCTTACAACAAGAAAGTTAAGCCTAGACCCATACGAGAAGGAGATTTAGTACTAAAAGAAACCAGGCCTTTATTATTAGATCCTAGAGAAAAGTTCAACCCTAATTGGGAAGGCCCATACTTAGTCAAGAAGATATTTAAAAATGGAGGTGTTAAGATTTCAAACTTAGAAAGCAATGAATTCTCAAAATCCGTCAACATAGACAAGCTAAAAAAGTATTTTTGTTAAAGATAAAAAAATAAAAAAAAAAAGGTCCGCTAAGTTAAAAACCCAAATAAGGTGTCTTAAGCAAAAGTTAAAACACTTAGATGAGGTGAAAACCTATTAAGCACTTCATGCAAAAGTTAGGGGATTTGAGAGAAAATGTCTAATCAAAAAAATCTTTTCAAGGCTGATTGGTAATTACGTTATCATCAATGCGAAATTAATATATTTGCCAAGAATAAGAAGCTTAGTTTCAAATGCAATTAATAGCAAAAATGCTTTAGTCATGATCATTAATATACAAGCTTCCATCAAGTGAGAAAAATTATACAAGTTACTGAACTCTAAGACAAGTCTAAATACATCTTTTCTTTTTAAACAAAAAAGTTTTATCCTCATATTTTCTTTTTAGTAATATTGTTCTATTATCTCTAAATGTACTTAGAATCTAATCTCTATAATTATCATATGTACTTATGTTGATAGTCACATGATTAGGCACATCTCTCAGTATAGCACGACGCTTTCATAAGTAGGGAAAATAACACAAGAAATGCCATGTTAAAAGTCCACCTTGAAACCTCAAAGGTTTAAAAGGGATCTTTTGCATTAGACCAAATTGTCGTTAGATCTGAGAAGGGATATAAAATGTATCACACCTCAATTTGATTAAGGGAAACAACCTAAATGGCAAGAAAGAGAAAAAAAGGTGATCTTCCACTAGGGACACCTCTAGCTGATTGCAATAGCAGTACTAAACCATTTTATCCATTGATCATAAGTGTTAAATTTCTTCTTAAGTTTCCTTTCACAATGGTGATTTGGGGCATATTTAATCCAAAGCTTTTCTGGAGGAGGTGCAAGTAGCCCTATTTTTTCTTACAACCAAATCTAAAAAAAAAGTTGTTAGGTTAGAAAATCCATAAAAGACCACCTAAGCAAAAGTTAGGCAAACCCGCTAGTGTGAAAGCTCTCACGGGAACACTAGGCAAAAGTTAGGATTAAAAGAAAAAAAATAAAAGATAGAGGAAAAACACATAAGTGTTTTCTATGCATACCTATAAAAGAAGTAGGCACTCGGCTATAAAGTCAATGCCCTCTCTCTTTAAAGCATTCAATCCTCGAATGGTTTTAGCCAAGAAGACACTAAAAGGATTATGGTTGGAATATATTTCAATTAGAATTTAGAGGGCCTTAAAATCACAAAGCTCATCTTTGAAGGTGACTATTAACAAGTTGCCAGAGATGTATAGTAACAAGCATTTAGCCCACTCTATTGAGTTAAAAGGAAATTTGTGAGCAAAATCTAAAATCAGTTGTAGAGAAATTGGGCCTACACCTAGAATCACTTTCTAAGCCATAGAAGGAGAAATGCCTAAAGCAAAGATAATATCCATGGGATAATGCTCCTAAAAAGATAGAAGAGTTAAATGATCATCTGAAGCAACTTTATAGTTCAAAATAGCAGTGAATTCTTCCATAGTCGGGGTAATCTCTTAATGATCGAAGACAAACACATAGAAGATGGGGTCCCAATAATGCACAGCAACATTGTGGTTAATCCTCACTTTTCTTAAGAACCTAAGGGCAGAAAAGGGAGCAAGGATGCTTAAAGTTCAAAAAGCCTTTGATTCCAAAATTTTGGATAATTGTTGACTAAATGACAAAGACATAGTGAAGTAGGGCATGAAAAAGGAGAATGGAGGTATTTATAGGCCCCAACCCTCTCCATTCCTTTTCCAGCTAAGACAAGGAATCTAAAACATGCAAGGATGTTTGTACGAACCTCAGAACATTTGAAGTTAATGTCATGGTCCGTATGGACTAATTGAGACAGGTCTATAATAGTGTTTGTTAATAATCAAGAATAATATCTGAAAAGATCTTTATGCACTATGTCTACATGAACCAAGAATTATCAAGTTTTCCTAAGCAAGTCTTGCTAAAAATGGCACTCATTTTGAAGTCACTAAACCTCCAAAAGAATAGCAGTCACAATAATATAAATTGTAGTCATCTATGGTCCGACATCATTAATTTATAGCATGAATCCCTAAATAAAATTGGTGTATGTTATTCAATTATTGCAGTGTGTTTTGTCATCAGTTATCAAACATTTGTATATAAGGATGCAAGATTGTATTTAAAATAAAAGATTATCTACTAATGTTTATATATACAAAAGTTAGGCCTATTCACAAGAGAAAAAATGATAAAGCTGTCATCTACTCTATTCTTCAGTATTGTTCTCATCATTTATATCCTTATCATTAGTTAAGAGCACTAACTTTTAAGAAATCTTCAAGGCTCTCATCTTCTTTCGAGTCTCGCAAAGAGCATCAACTCTCCTTAACAACTCACTCTATAAAAGAATGAAGGATAAATTCATGACATGCATATATACACATTTGCATAAATTAACCATCGCAGGAAATTATTTATAGTAAGGACATGAGTCTTATCAACCATTGCCCGCCTGAAAGCTTCCATTACGCTAGCGAATATCTTCATAGGAACCCTCTTTACTTATCTAAATCAAGATAAAAAGTTTTACATTAAATCAAGTCAATAGAATAAAAGTCAAAAAATACCATAATAGTATGGTATTCTCTAGCTCAAAGGGAACTGGCCAATTATCCTCAATGTGAATACGAGCAGAGGACAGCTCTTTATCCATGCCATATCATATGTAGCTCAGCTTCGGTATATCAGTCAAGGTACCCATGACTTCATCAGGTAGCAATGACAGATTAATAGATGGATTAGAAACTCCACTACTAGTAGTATGAGCAGGAGGAGGTGAAAACTGAGAACCAAGAAAACTAGAAATAGTTCTCGCCCTTTTTCTTACTGAAGAAGGTCTAGCCTCAGAGGAGGTGGTAGTAGGCTATAACACAACACACAGTCAGAAGATGTTTTTAAAAATAATGAGAAAAAGACTAAGCAATTTACCTAAGGAGGAGGAGGTGCTAAAGTATAAGGATCCCGAGGCAGCAGGTGAGTAGATGCTTAAGAAAGGTAACCCTCTCCATCACTCTTCACTAATGTGCTTCCTGGGATACCTGCAGTCATGCCTTATACAAACTTCAGATTATCGATGTACCTCTTGAATAACATCAAGTCAGGAGGACTCTGAGGAATATGATGTGTATCAGGCCCCTATGATAGCTTATTACTCTCTCTCCCAGAAACTGTGAGTAAGCCTCTAGAGTGGTAAGCAATATCCTACAAGAAAATAATTCCCGAACAGAATGTGAAAAGTTTGGCATCTCCTTAAGCGGGAAGGCCCACCATGCCAAGTTAATTTGCAAAGGTAAGTGTTAGTTATAATCACCTAAATTACTAATAATGAGCTTTTGTATGCAGGAAATACTCACATCAGACCAAGCTCTATAACTAAGATACTGATGATGCTGCATCAGAGAATATGCATTTTAGGGGCCCTGACGATGGTCAAACCCATCTATCTATCACTGGGTATCGACAAGGGATGTCTAACTCACAGGGTTGAGGCAGTAAATGTAACTTGTATGCTCAAACCTACGAAAAGCAAAGACACAAAATTAAAATTGGAAAGGACCACAAGAAGAAAAAAAAAGGGATCGAAACACATTGCTTACCAGAACACCTGACACGAAGCCCTGCACAAATCAACGGCTTTTTTAATACGAACAGTTATATCCAAGCTTCTGAAAACCCAGCCAAAAGAGGAACAACACCAATTCCAAGAGCTAATATTCTCAACATGCTCCAAGATAGGAAGGAAACTTCAACTTACATTACCATTGGTGTTGGCAAATAATGTAGTGCCCAGCAAATATAGGAGGAAGCAGTGCATATACTGATCAACCTTAGACTGACTAGATAGGGTTACATCCATCCACCTTTCATGCAAGTCTATACAATGACTACTTCCAGAACAATCCTAAGGTATAAAACACAAGAACTCCCTCACCTCATGTAGTCGAAGCGAGGAGTAGCGGTAGTAAGCATCAAAAGCAATGGCTTGCCTAGTGCATGGTACTTCAGTAATAAAAGCCCAATCGAAGGGTGTTATAGCTAGCTCTCTAAATGACAGGTGAAATGTGTGCGTGGTGTCCATCCACCTATCTAGAAAAAGCCCTAAGTGCTTACAAATCTCGATAAAAATCTCTAGCAACCAAATGATCCATGAACATCTAGAATCCCGTCACTCTAATCCTATTTTTAACCAGGATAGGATTTGTGGAATACCATTGTTGTGGTTCAGATAGGGTGCCTCCACATTTAAGATGTGTCTACGAAAGGTAAATATATATAAGTAGGACAAATGTCCGCACAGACTAAAGATTCAACAAGAATGTCCGCACAGACAACAAACAAAAGGGCCATAGTAAGTCCGCAGGAACCAAAAATATCCAGATTGCACAACTACTCACGAACAACATGCACAAGCAAACATAAGTTTGTATGAACTCCATACATCTTCCAATGAGTGTGCACGAACTTCTTAATCTACCACATGTAGAACATCTTAGCATCGTTAATAATACTAGAACTATTAAACTAAGACAAGGTCCTCATGGACCTAGGCTGCCTAGGCGAACGAAGTTCGCACGGACTTATCAAACCAGAAATGTCATACAACATGAAAAAGAAGGAAAAATCTAGTCAAATCACAATAGGACACATAAAGACACACTTGGAGACATACCTCTAAGCATGCATAGTGAGCCAAATAAGCTAAAATTAAAGTTGGGTCACCAAAGGATATCTCATTCACTGGAGCAGCATTTTGTAGGCAGTGGACAACCATAGAGGGCATGAAACCCTCTAAAACAAGCATGGAGATGTCCTCCACTGGAGAAGGAGACGAATAAGGAGAATCCATAGTTGCCAGAAGTAAAAAAGTTATCGGAGTTTCTTCCTTTGATGCGATGTTACCGGAGGGGAAAATTGCCATTAAATTATATTTTTTGAGAAAAAAACAAAAAAATAAAGAAATAAAAATGAAGAAGAAAAGGAAAAAAGCCAACAGCTATCGATTTGTCGCAAAACATCCACACGAACTTACTTCAAGCATCTTCCGCATAGACATACTTTACTTATGTCTGCAAAGACTTCTTTTACTTCTGTCCACGTGGACTCAACTCGCTCACAACAGTAAGGATCCCTTACACTAAGCACATGAGTGATCTTAGTCACATGCATATGATCTCTTAATGCTATATACAAAAGCCAGGTATGTATTATAAAATTTGCTATATCAAACTGATATTAATTCCTATTGTATTCTCTTTTACAAGATTCAAATTCTCTCAAATTTGACTCCATGTCCAATCCAATTTTCTAGGATTCAACTTTATATTCAATCCAATGTTGTCAAGTTGAACTCCATGTTGTTGCGACCCGACCTGTGACGAGGCTCAAAGCTTCATTAGGAGTCGCCACTAACTGATTAAGATGCAGCTAGCCACCGGATAAGTTTGGTCTACATTCTGAGTTCGAGATTTGTCTGACATGAGGAAGGTATTAGGCACCCCATATCATATATTTTTAGAGGGGAATTAATTGTCACTTTATTGAATTTATTCTGTTTTTAATAACTATTTAACTAACATTTATAATTGAATGGTTATAGTATGAAAATTAATTTTTCCTGTATAGTAATTTTATTTATTTTTTTTAGGTGATTCAAAGAGTATGTG
>CANXYI012246026.1:0-11117 GCA_948208565.1 Hura crepitans | reverse complement strand
ATTTTATAGGAATTTTATTAAGTAAAACATTATTTATGTTAGGTGGAGATTGTTCAAGAGTGAGGGAGGCCACAAATCTTAGCTCAAGTGGTGTTGACAAGGGTGGAAAAGCACCCTAGGTATGTGGAATAGCATAATTTTATTATGTCTTACATGTGTGTGCAAATTTAGTTATATATACTTGTATGTAATTGGTAAAAATTGCATGTATGTGTGTTGTTTAGGTGTAATGTAAATTTAAGCATGCAATTTGGGTTAAAATAACATGATTTGTGTAACAATTCAATAATAAATGGTGTATGTATGTGCATGCGTATTGATGGCCAAATGGTGGCCTAAAGTGTGCCTAAAATGTATATTGGTTGAGGTGTTCATTTAAAATGTGGAAATGTGGTGTAGAGAGTGCCTAAAGAATAGAAGAAAATTAACCTAAAATGTGTACTGTAATGTGTTCAAAATTTATACCAAGATAGAGGTGATGTTATAGTGAATGTTCAAGTAAATTAATATATATAAGTTAAGGGATAAAGTATGAGATTGATGAGTTAAATTGACCTTAGGAATAAAGGTTGAAGGAAATAAATAACGAGATGCCTAAGAATGAAAAATGACTAAATGAATAGTGTCAGTTGCGGAAACTGACCAAATGAATAGTGATTTTGCGATAGTGGCAAAATCATAATTTTATGTGAGGATTAGACTTATAATGGAATATTAAAGATAAAATAATATTGAATGTGATGAACATTATGTAATGGCCCATTAGTTAGACACCGACTGGATGGGTTGACCGGTTAACTAGGGATAAAGCAACTGCTTGGCGATTGGCTCCTTCGAGGCCCACTGCCGTGTGTTAGTATTATTGAGACTATGCGATGCTTTGACATCTTGTTTGTTGTGACTATGGGTATTGGGAGTGTCTATGGACAGGTCCCTGCTATCCACCTGAGGTGATTATAATGTCTCTTACAGATATTGAGAGGTCTACGGACTGATCCCTGCTATCTGCTAATTCAGTATTAGGAGGTCTATGGACTGATCCTTGCTATTTGGTGATGTAGGTGCAACTACTTAGGCCCTAAAAGTGGGCCACTGCATAAGATAGTCCCGTTATCTAGTGTCTTTAAGTGTGGCCTATCTATAGGCTTGTAAACCTATAAACAAATAAACTAAAAAAAAATATAAGTGATGCATGAATTGAATGAATGAGTAATTGGACTTAGCAATCTAGGATGACTTAATTGTGTGTGGAACCATGCATGTTGCTTGTTGCATGAGACATCATATAATTATGTTATTCCACCACTAAGTCTAGTACTCAGCATATCAATGTTTTGATGTGCAGGTCGTGAGTAATGTACGGGTTAGCGTTAGACGTCAGCATCGGTGTAGCTATCCTAGTGTTTTTGGTATACTACTTCTCTTTTTGAATATATATGTACAGTGTATGGCACTCATGTAAATAGGTAGGTTAGAATGGGTAGTAAATCTATGCATATTAAGGAAACTTATGGAACATGTATATACAATGTTATATAAATAAATGGTTATTTTTTTGGTATGCTTCTGTGTGATGATAGGTCTATGACCCTGTGTATTCTGAATGTGTTGATATTGTGTTGCTAGTTGATTCTAGAGGACTAGAGGGTCTGGAGGAGGAATAAGGCGGGTTTTTGAAATAGAAGTGCATTTTCTTTGTAGGTTGAACTGGGTTAGGAACCAGGGTAGCCGTTATGCTGCCTGAATTTCTATAGTTGTTTGGTATTACCTAAGGACATTTTTAATGAACCAAAATAGGATGTAATTATAGAATAAGTGATTAGATTTAGATAAGGAACATGCTAGGTCAATATCAATCAAAGGTGGATAAAAGTTAAATAAGTGGCCCCTGGGGAAATTCTAGGATAGGTGACCTCAGTGGAAAGTGACACACTCTGCCCATTTTAGGTAGAAATGGGTAGGGGGTGTTACATTGCACCTTTAATTCTTTCAATTTTGTAAATGCCATGTGATATTTCCATTAGGTCTTGTACTAGGTTACACTTTAATTGCAAAGTGGAGCTCATATTTTGGTGGTAATCCTAGTAGTTCATCTAGAAATACATTTGGGAATTTTGATACCATCGATATCTGGTCGAGGCTTAACTCTACTTTATTAGTGTCAATCACGTGGCCTAGATATTCTTCATATCCTTTTTGCATTAATTACTTTGTTGTCACTGTTGAATTGATATTAGGCAAAGAATTCCATTCGCCAACAACTATCACCTCATTCTTGTTGGCTATTTTAAGTGTGAACCTCTTCTATTTTCAATCTAGCATAGCTTGATGTTTAGATAGCTAATCCATGCCCAAGATGAGATCAAATTACTTAAAACGAAAATCAATGAGGTCTATGGGAAATACATGATCTTGAACCATAAAAAGATAATTTATGTATATTCTATCAACTACCACATGTCCAATTGGATTTCTAACCATAATCTATAAGTTCAGGTTCTAAACCCCTATCCTATGCTCATGTAGTGCAGATGTATAAATGAGTAGATCTTGGGTCTATCAATGCCAAAATAAGTAGATCAAATAAAAAGAATGTACTTGCAATGACATTAGGTGCCTTAGCTTCCTTTTTTACCTGAATGGCATACTATCATGCAGGCGCTCGAGCCTTTAATCTCATCCTCTGACCTATACTAGCTTTATCATTCTTGCTCACTCTTAGGCCTCTGTTAGGTATTAGTAAAGAGGCTTGAAACTAAGTGGCTTTAGCTTGCTTTTTAGGGCAATCCCTCTAATAATGCTCTTGAGACCTATATATAAAACACTCCTCTCATCTAATCTACCAATAAACTCCTTAATGGCTTTTGCTATAGGTCCCACACACAGGTAGTGCACTCCTAGCTGTAGATATGGGTGCACTAATGGCTTGGGCTTGAAATGAGATCCCTAGCCTACCCTCTGTGTCTAGCTCTAATTCTAGGGCTATTATGGGGTTTAGTTGCCCTTCTATTTCTTATCTACATCTAAGGCTAAGCTGGCTTACCCTAGGGTTAAGGGTCTCTTTTTCTAAAAAGTCTCTTTTCTCTCCTTCAACATCTCCTTTATAACATATGTTGTAGTTACCAAAGAGGTAAACTCTCTAATCTTTAAAGTAGCTATCTATACCTTGATCTCAATATTGAGGCCTTTTTCAAACCTCTTACATTGCTTCTCTTTAGTGGGAATGAACTCCTATACATATTTGCTTAGTTGGGCAAAATCCTTCTCATACTCAGGTATGAACCTCTATCCCTATTTCAAGTCTAAGAATTCCTCCCTCTTTTTATCTAGGTATATCTCTAAAATATATCTCTTTTTAAACTCCTAAAGGAAAAATTCCTAAGTCACATCTACTGTGCCTTTCTATTTTGCTATGGTTTTTGAATAGTGGAATGCTTCCTCTTGTAAGAGAGAGTTGGCATATATCAGGTTTTCCTCAAGGGTGCATTGTAGCTATTGTAAAATCCTAACTATCTACTCTAGCCAATGCTTAACCCTAGCTTTTTCATTTTCTATTTTTCCTATAAAGTGTAGCACCCTATCTTTTTTACCCTTTCTAAATAGGTTTTCTTGCAATGCCATGGGCTATAAAGGCTGTATTGGGGCTGGCAATAGAGCAATTATAGTGGTGATCTATCTTAGCAAATCAACTATCTATTGCAATAGTGTCGATGGAGAATGTGTATGTGCTAGACATGCTATATTGCTTAGCACTATGGTTGCTGAATTTGTAAGCTCATTTATAATTATCATCACGTGACTGACCACCTCTTTAGCTTGCCTTGGTAGGGTGTGGTTGCTCACCTTTATTTACTACAAAAGAAAAGATTATTAGCCTTAAGTAGTGTAGTTTTACTCAACATAGAAACCTAATCATGTGGCACTCATGTATCCTACACTTAGGAACACCTAAACCCACTTTAATACCACCTAATGTGATACTGCTTATCTATTCCATGACTAAACCTGAATAATAGATATCATGTTGCCATTTTATTACCTTCTTAAAGCCCTTCATAGATTATGTTTGTTAGTCTTTATTATCATGCATGTAAGTTCATTTTAATTAATCGGTTATAGGTCATATTTTAATAAAAATTCAGTTGTATAACGGTTGTTCGGGTGAAAAACCAAAAATTTAAACGTGTAAAAGAACACTTTTATAATTGTTCTTAATCATATCTCATCCCATTAGATCCTCCTAGTTCCCTTATATGCTCATATCATTATTATCACATAATTATCACATTCTTAAGTTCAAGCACACAATATGTAAATCATGTATTCATATTCACATCTACATTATCACCTACTTTAATATTTACAAACCATTGTATAATAAATTTACATAACTAGGCCTAGACTCTCTATACATGTGTGCCTCTACACAATATTAACTATAAAAAGAGACAAAAACTATACCCAGTGGAAGGATCAACTACTACATTGCTTCTACTATCTCTCACATGCATATTAGGAAACCAACATGCTGAGTATACACTCAGTGGTGAATTTAATGAAATATGTATTATATTAAATTCACATACATCACGCGCTATGCAAGTATGCTATTCACACATAACTATCTTACCATTATTTTATTTTATTAGCTATATACCTAACTTACCTCGTAGCCATATTAAGTTCTTATTATCATTTTTAATTCATAGTTAAATTAATTTTACACATGCCTTGCTTACTTTAATTTAACTTATATCAAATTGCAAACATATAGTTGCATATCAGATTACTTGTTCATTTTACTCTTATAGAGCATACTCAAAAGACAATACTTTTGACACTGGATAATGGGATCTAATGCCTATAGTGGCCCACATTTTGGATCTCAATAGCTACACCTACCATTATCTATCATATGGCAGGGATCAATTCTTAGGAACTTCCCAAACCACCCAACATCAAGATAGCAAGGATTAGCCCTAGTAGACCTCCTAATATCGAAAATAGGTGGATAGAAGGGATCAGCACTAATGGACCTCTTAATGTCTAAAGTGTGTAAGGTTCACATCTAGAACCTCAGTGGCTACACCCGCTATACAACACAATTAGGCTATGATCCTTAAAGACTAAAGACACTAGTAGCTGCTAACTCCCTAATTAATCAGTCAACCTATCTAGTTAGTGGTGTAACTAATATGGGCTAGTCCCGGTCATTGTTTATTATTTATTTAGCTTGGTCATTCTTTTATTTTTCCTTTCATATTTTACAATTCATTTTATGACACACATGGTTGCATATGATCATTTTGTTCGGCCAACACTTTAGTATTTTAAAAGGTGTGTCATAAATGTTTTATCTTATCATTTTCTTCATGCAATTATCCTATCATACAATAATAATAAGTCCCACACACATTGCTATGATTTCATGCCTTATTAAAATAGATTATGTTAGGTGTTCATAACATCATTTCCATGTCACATCATACCCTTAAGTCCTATTATACATATGCATTCCTAGTTATTATCAATTCTTCATTCATTTTTCATTTCCTTACATATTTAAGCTTGTTTAAGAATTAAGCTTACCTTGGCTCATATACACACAATGTATAATTTCAATATACATTATCCAAATATCATACCTAAATGTGCATATGCCTTCATTTATCTCCATTTTTCATACTAATCATATTTATAGTTAAATGCTTCACTCATTTGCACACCATATGCATTTAACCACACATGCACACACATATACATAAAGATGACACCATTTGGCCACTTTACATCATAGATATGCACATTATTTTTCCACTTTTTCTTTTTACATTCATGCTTATATCCATTCACTTATCTCACACATACAATTTCCACACACAATTAGCCACACACATATTGTTCACTCTTTTCATACACATACCTATACTTGAAATGTACAAACTAACAACACACAGTGCATTTTTTGTTAAATTCACTTATAGTGGGCTCTAATGTACTCCAATCATACCTTTCAAGCCTTGTCTCTTTCTCTTTCCACTAATTATCTCTCTTTAGCTACAAACATAATAGGTTTTACACTTCAAAAATTCATAGAAAATTCTATATATATCTAAATTGAAATCTAATTACATAGCTATCATCCACACCTTAAATACTACCTAATAAAAATATGAAAGCTTGAAGAAAGCCACTTACACATAATAGGGTTACTATTCATAAAGATGTAAAAGCTCTCAAAATAAGTAATCTTATGGCTTTTTCTCAGTTGAATCATATTAAAGAGACTATGTTAGCCAAGATAAAGGGCTTAACTTTTGAAAATCAGTTGGTTTTAGGGGTAAGATAGGGAAAAAAAAAGGAGGATATGTGTGGGAATGGCATCGGCTAAAAAGAGGGGAGGGAGGAGGAAGAAAGCTTTAAACATGTGCACACACCACACATGCCACACTATATATATTAAGAGCTTAGACGGCCCAGTTCATGCCACATGACAATTTAATAGTCTAGATTGATCTTTTTTAAGTTTTAAGTTTCAAAAATGCAAATTAAATTTTCAAGGCCCACAAAATTATTTCTTTCTCTATAGAAAATTACAAAAATTCTCAATTAAAGGACCCTTAAAATCTCGAGTCCATAAGCCAAGGGAAACCTTGTTACTATTAACTCAAGTATTTAAAAAATTCAAATAAAATACTAATTTACCATAAAAAAATTTCTAATTTCACCACCATTAGACTCTTTTGAATTTTGACCTTTAGGTCATTCTATTTTTAGGTCAGTTTGGGCACATCTCAACCATTTTCCAGCTCGATGCAAACTTAGCTCATTATTCACTAGTTCTCAAGATGAAATTTTTTATTAGTTTAGTGGCTAGTGCTAATTATTTCATTTTCATCATTATTTTGCCCATCTTAGTTCTATGTCTAGTATTCCCTCTTAGCCACCTCAATGTGTCCCAATTACATGAAGAACATTATTCATGCCTCGGGAAGTAGTATTCATGAAATCTAGATTTTGGAGCATTACATAAACTATATCAAGCTTTAATCTCCCTTTGATCTCGATTAGAAAAAATGGGCACGTTAGGATTCTTACCTTGCTTAACTCATATCTACTACTTTGGAATGTTATATTCCTGTGCTCACACCCTTTTTTCTTCTCTACAATTAATCATATCTTCATTGTCATTGGTACATACACCTTAATAATAACTATATGATCTTTATAATATTATCACACCTTATCCTTACATGCTTATTCTACATATATATGTAGATAAATAATATAACAACATGATAGGATCCTTATTTAAATGAGATTATAAACACATATATCATTAACATATCTACAACCATGCTCATCTACCATATAATTATCTACACTTTAACATTCTGCACTGCATTTTGCACTACCATACAACTATGGTCGTAACTCTCTCATTTCTATTTTTGATACCCTATAAACCTCACATATGTCAATTTTCATATCTTTCATCACATTAATCCAAAATACAATTATGAATAACCTAAGCTTATTGTAGAATTTAATCTCTAATATAGTAACTTTTTCAGTAATATGTCACTTTAGGCTATCATTCCAATTCCACTAAAATTAACATTACAAGTACCACATCAATCTAATAATTATAGGAACACCTTAAAACTCAAAAAATCAAAACAAGAAAGGAAATAGAGAGTTATACCTATCACTATGTTAGCAATAGCTAATGTTGCATCACTAACCCATTTGATGATAATTTTGTCATCCTACTGTTACCATAGATGTACTCTTATTCTTATTCTACATTTCCTATCTTTATAAACTAAACCTTTGTTCATTACTAAAAATAGATTCCTTGCTTCTTAATTCCCCTCCTGAAATTCCTCTTTTTTATTGAATTTTATATATTGAGAGTGGAATAAGGAGTTTTGAAATAAACTATATAGATCTTGCTGCTTCCACCTCTATTTTGTTGTACTTTGTGTAATGCTCGAAAAATCTTGACTTATGAATAGTACATCTTGAGATGAATAGTGTTTCTTGAGAATTAGTTCACACTAATCCAACTAAATAGAAGTATTAATCATAATATAATTAAGGGTAAATTTTGAAGTAAAAATGAGGTCATTTAGAGGGTTAAACAAGAAGTAAATGAAGATAGCAGACTAATGGGATACAAAGAGGAAAGTTCGATGACTAACTGGGTAAAGAGAGGGAAAGTCAAATTTCTTTAGATAAGGCAATTTAAGTCTTTAGTCTAGAATGAATAGTGCTAATTCTCTTTCTTCTTTCTCCATCAGTCGATGCCATTATTGTTTCTTCCCAAGATTTTTCTCCTTTCTTCCCCCTTCAATACACCACAAATCTCTCTTATCCAAACCCTCAATTGACCCCTCTATAGTCCTTGGAATTATGGTGGAATTATGATATTTTTCATATGGATAAATGGTGATCATTTTTTGTTTAGGTAAGTTTTTCGAACTCCAATATTTTTCTCATGTTTCTATGGTATGCAAGAGAATTTCTATGTTGTCAAATTTCTTTTTTGGCAATTGTATGATTTTATACAGATTTTAACAAAATGAATTTGTATTTCACAGTTGAGCAGTGTGAGAAACAGATCAATAAAGGGAAGGAGAAGGCATAGGTGAACCTTGTGTGTGTATTTTAACTCAGATTATAAGTGTAATCAATATAAAATGCTCAATTCTTGTATGCCTTAAGTGAATATTTGTGTATGTATAAGTGTAAATATGTGCAAATTGTGACTAAATGATTAATTGCCATGAAATTTTATGTCATGTAATTTGTGTATAATGATGAAAGAGATGTTGTGATTATGTTGTTTTATGGTCAAAATTTATGCCAAAATGAATATGGAAATTAAGTGTATTATATGAATGTACTAAAGTGAATATGGATTAATATGATAATGGCATGCATTGTGTGAAGTATATGAATGTATTTAGCATGGTGAATGTGTGAAGGGTGCACTAAGGGTGGTCGAATTATACTTAATGGGTATTCTTGAGTGTATATTTAATAATGATGTAATAGACATGTGCTAAGTGCATTTCATGGAATTTATTTAATTATTCAATGTGCACACTTATTGAATTAATGCGTGTTTTGGTTATTTAGATGTATGGACCAAATGGAGGAAGGCATGAAAGTGAAATTATGATATGTTGAAATGCCTTATAATGTGAAATTGATGTATGATATGTTATGGAGTGTATTAGGTCAAAATTCACCATGTGATGGTATTCTCAATTTATGGGTTAGTGATGCTTCATTAATTTGTTATATGGCATATGAGTTATGTATGTAATCTTTAATGAGCTATGTTGGCTAAATAGTATGGTGGCCATATATTATGGTTTTAGTCAGGATAAATGACTTATGGTGATGTTAATGAGCATATTATGAATAATTAAGGCTTTATATGTGCATAATTAGCAATATGTACATATTATGTGTTTGCATGTTAAATAACATTTAATTATGCAGTATTCTTAAATATGATGCCTATGTTATGTCTCATGCTAATAAAATGAGCTTAAGAGTCATAATGACATAAAAATGGAAAAATATGGATTACATAAGCTATTTAAACTAAAGTAAAGTGGTAAAACTAAATGAATATAATTAATAGCCAATTTGAGTAAAACAACTAAGTCGAATAGGTTGACCAATCAACTAGGGTTATTAGCAGCTACTAAGGTACATCTGTGCCTTTTTTATGTTGGCTGATGGGCTTATGCTATTTGTTGACCTTTGGGTCTATGCTATATCTATATTTAAGCCTATGTTGGTTGTGACACCCCTTACCCTATTTGATTATTGGACACAAATAAGGAATGTACACACAAATGTGTTATCAAACATACTTACCTCTTTTACCTTTACTTGAAAATCTAATAATCATGTTTGAATTAAAAAAAGCCTAAAAATTTTGATTCTTTTAATAATTAAAATCTATTTAACATGTCACATTGATTTTAAAAATCCTCATGCTGAAAATTTAGTAGCATAAAGACTATATTAGGGCACTATCCCAAAATGAATAGTAACTTGCATATGAAAACAAAACTTTTATAATTCAATCATCACATTCGTAACATCATTTTGGTTATTCAGACCATCCACAACCTATTTAAGCAGTTACAAAACAATAATACCTAAGATTAGGCCTAATCCCTCTCATATTAGTGCATTAAACTATTTATATCACAATAACAATATGTACAAATTAGCAAAATACCCAAAAAAAAAATTATATTGCACTTGATCTACAATAAATACGATGCTTTGACTCTAATCTGGTTCTTCAACCTACACATCACAAATAAAATGATATGCTAAGCAAATTTGCTTAGTGGTGTTCTTAAGGAAATTTAAAGTGCTCATGTATCATCAAGCATATGTATCAAATGGCAATTAAGTGTATACAACTATATTCTTATATGCTTATAACACACTCTTATCAAAAGTAGAACATATAAGCATGCATCAACTTATAAACATATAAAAATTTATCAGAATAACCATATTCAAGCATAATCAAAATTAAATGTCAAATCAATTAAGAAATTACTACATTCATGTAATTAATAGCCCACACTTAAGGAAACACTAAACTATACTAGATAACAGGGATACCAGGCCACCAAAGCCATTTGGACCATGAAGGCCCACAACTAGACCTAAAGGTCATTACCAGACTCAAAAGTCATTATCAAACCTAATGGTCATTATAAGGACCCCAAAGGTATTAAAAGTCACTGAAGTGTCCTAGTAACTGCTAAACCCCTAGTTCACCGGTCAACCTATCCAGTCTAGGTTGTTAACTAGCATAGGCTAATCACTATATTTTAGTTTTTCTTGATTAAATCACATTAAATAGCTTAATTAATTTCAACAAGTTAGTTAAGCCAACAAATGGCCAATTGGGAAACAATATCTATTATTATCACCATAACTATGCCTAAGCCTAAACAATGCACATAACAACTCACATTTAGCATTTAATTAGGGTATCAAATGATTCATGTCTATATATATCTTCTCATAATACATTATAATAATAATAGGCATAATTCATCAAAAGGAAA
>CANXYI012245980.1:0-17759 GCA_948208565.1 Hura crepitans | reverse complement strand
GGTCCCACTCTTCATGTCATGTGTCATGATTGTGCTCACATCAACATATCTATCTGAATAGATGTGAGGTTTGTGCGGATTTATTATTTGAATATGTATACAATATAAGGTTTGTACGGACCAATGTTTGATAACAATTTTATGTTTATCTTTAGTATTCTCTTTTAGCACATTCCATTAAACACTATAACATGTTATTGATTTGTATTCATATCAAGTATGCCTTTTCTAATATTTTTTAATCATTCTATTCTTTAATATACATATTATTAACATTTTGGAATTGACATTAGGTCTGCATGGACTCACTTTCATGAGGAGTGTAGTTCTTACGGACACATGTTTTGAAAATATGTGTTTCATATATTATCCACATGGATTTAGTTATGTTAAAATTGTTTATATCTTTCTTTCCATGACTAATCATTTCAATCATCATCTCATTTATAAAAATTATTTGTGTATATTTCATAATCATCAATATGCACCTTGTTATGTATTATTGATCATCTTATGGCATTATTATTAAGTCCTCACAGACCTCTATTTTTGTTAGTAATATTTTTCTCTTAAGTTGTGTAAGATTGACCATCTATGTTGGGTATGAGGTTTGGACGAGCATATTAGGTATGACATTTTGTAGTCTGCATGGACATAGAGGTCTACATAGACTTAGCAATATAGAAATAGGACTAATTGTTTATTCTATGTTTACTTATTTGGTTTTGTATTTTTTTTTATCTCTTTTACTTATTTTTGGGTTGTAATAGATATTTTAACTACTCATTTTACATGTAAAAAGCCTAACCTCACGTCAATTATTTTTCTACTTAATTAATTGGCCTTTTCTTAATAAAATGGTTTTGAGTTTCCTTAATAAAAGTCATAAAAAATGAATTTTAAGAAAGGCCAATCTCCTAGAGATGGGAGTTAGGCAATTACAACTGATTCCTATAGAATTATGGGTAGTTGCCAGGTCAAATAACTACTAATAAATGACTCAATTTATGGATGCTTAATTTAAATTTATGCTTTATTATACACTTTAAATGTTGTAACCTATTTTCTTTATGTGAAAAGGTGACATACATGCTTTCAACTATAATTCTTAATCGCATGATATGGGATTGATAAACATTAGAATATACAGGAAAGTATATTATTAGGGCATAAATAAGATCTGGTTCTAAACTCTTTATGGGTAAAAGATTAGTGGTCCTAGTGTAGAGCTAGGTGGCAACCCAAAACACTAACCGCCTCATCGTTGATATATAAAAAATCTACAATATAAGTGAGAAATAAAGATAGGGACATTTTATTAAAAGGATAAAAGGAAAGTTGTAAGTTTTATAGCATGTTTATAAGTATAAAACATCTTCAAAGCTTAAAAGAAAAGAAAAGTCAAAGTGTAGGTTTAACACATTCTTGTGATTAGATAGTCAGTGAGGTTCAATCCTATTTGGTGGATGGGTTGGCAAGATCTTAAATGGTAGTCTAGAGACCTTGGCATTCATCTATTTAATGCCATATATGTTGGTGATACTCACAAAAAAAATGTGATGACAATGGCTAGACTTTTGCAAAGCTTTTGGAGGCTTGTATAGGAGAGGTGTCACTTTCCCCTCTATCATTAAGTTCTTGAAATGCCATGATATAGGCTTATCTTTGAGGTTCATTTTTGAAGTTAATGGTGCAAGATCCTTTCTTGTTTTGATGTTATTCCTTCATCTCATGTTGTTATAAAGATTTAGAATTTGAAATAGAACTAGATAAAGCATTAGCCAAACTACTAGTGATGACACCTAGCATTTCCTATTTAAAGGCTATAAGAGCTTATTTAAACTGGCTATAAGTAAGGGTGGCCTCTTATGATCTTTTAACCATAGGTTAAGTAGTTATAAGTAGGTCCTAAGCATGCATTGCAAGTTTTCATCTCTCATCTAAAGTGATCAAGGACTTCTATTAACTCTTTTTGAGAAATAGGTGCATCTTGGTCATCGGCCATAATTTAGAGGGCATTTTTTGAGGGTGGAATAGGGGAATTTACTAGCTGATGGATCATAAAAAGATGTCTACCTATGTTAGCTAATAGCTGGTCTTTAGTGGCAGTCAATCATAAAGGGTTAATACATGGTGCATGACAATTATTAATTTGCATGATGCATATACACATGAAATATAACATAGATAAAGACATACAAGTTACTTTCCCACCTTATTTCTTCCACAGACATGATTTAGCCATAACTATCCTAAGTGGCCTTTATTCAAGTATTAATAGGGAACACAAGAATATGAATGGTGCATGATTTTAAACCAGTAACATAATGCTCGTTATTTAGAGCATACAAGAGGTTTTTACAATTATTACTAGATGAATTTTGGCAACTTCAAGACAAAAATTAGTTTAATCAATCCCAATTATAAAAGACACAAAGGCTTAAACCTTGTCTTTTAAGGAATGGTGAAATTCATTTCACAATAGAAGTCAATATCACATACAATGCAAATTGTTATGGTATCCTAAGGGAAGTGTATCTAGGCTAATTACATGGGCTATGGTATAGTCCATTTTCAAAGTTATTATCCTCCAAATAGGGCCTCTCCTAATGGGTCTTTTTGAATCATTGGTAATAGTGACTTATTAGTTCACTATCTTATATATAATTTAGGTATGAGGCTTAGAGTAATGGTTATTATTAGAAGTATACCCTAGAGCTCACATAATAGGGTTATAGTCATGTATTCAAACCTTGTGAATTTATATTATAATGTATTTCTCTTTTATATCATGGTACTTTTATATAATACTTATAATTGTTTGCAATATCTTAAACCATGTTATAAAGTCCCCAGTATATAATCATAGTGCAAAGAAAATCATAAAGTGTTCATGATGTGAGATTCTTATTGCATACACATGTGATATGCCTAAATATCCTTAATCAAAGTATTAACAAGATGTGACATTGTTAATGCAGATAGATCAGCACATGCTATACTTCTTGATTAGATTAAGTGGTAGTTCTCACAAGCTATAAGCATAGAGATGCTTAAAGTTAACATATGGATGCTTACTTAGGAAATAAGTACATCAGAGACCCACTATGAGATCTTCACATGGATACTTCACTTATGTCAGTGAAAGTATCTCATCATGTCAGTGGTGCAAGTATCCTTAGACTTGAGAACATTAATTATGTTAAATATGGAGTGACATACTTTGACTCTAAAACTTTTACTTCAAATAAGAAGTATACATAGTGAGATGCTTGGGTGTGGCATAACATATTTGAAGATAGGGTAGTAATCAATAAAGGATTTACCAACTAAGATTTTAGTGGGGAGTTTATCTCATAGTTCTGATGAGTAACTTATATTCAGGAATCTTTAACCAGAGCAAAGTGCCATGTGTGAATGGCATTCACTAAGGGCATTTTGGGAATAAAGGTGAAATTATCAAAATGATATGTCCAGGGCTTAATTAGACATACTCAATTAAGCTATGAGTTGACACAAGTCCATACTCAAAACTGGATGAGGTAAAAGATGGTGAAAGAAATTTATTGCACCGTAACTGTATATGGAAGGATTAAGTCAAACCACTTAACTTTCTAGCACTTGGATAGTCATGTTTTATGGCTAGATGCCTCTTTTAACTTTTATACAAGTAATATATCAATTAGTGAATTAATATTGATTCTATAAGATTGAATCTATAGTTTAAGTTGGACTAGGACTCTAATTGACTATGTACTGCCAAGTTGTTCTGGAAACCCATTAGGTCACACACATAAAAGGAGTTTGAGGAAGATTCAATGAGATTAAATGTTATAATGCTATAAGGTATCATTGGAAGATGAATTAAGAAGAATAAATGAGCAAATAGGCTTGGGGCTCACTTGCAAATGAGAAGTCCAGAAAATTAGGGATTTTGTACTTGGGCCTTATTGAGTCTAAATTTTAATTGTTCTTGCATGTAATTTCTTTATGGGCTTTTAAAAGGTTTAGAAGGCCTTAAATTAGATTAATTATTAATACAAAATAGGGCCTATGAGTGCCACATAGGATTAACAAAAATAAGGCCAAAGGAGATTGTACATAAGCCTATTAAAAGGCTTATGTACATAGGATAGAAAAGAGGTCCAATTGGTGGGTCCATTCTAGTCTAACTTAGGAAAAATTTTAATTGTTAAAATTTGACCTAAAAAGGGTTTATTTAAAGTATAAATAACCCTTATTGTAATAGCCACCATAGAGATATATTCTACTACAGTGTTGCCATATATAACAAATGAAAACACATGATTTTCTTCTTTTTCCTTCATCCACTTGTAATTCTTACTAGCAACTGGAATTACAAGTTGCTCTCTTTTAAAAACTTCTTGTGTGGATTATCTTAGAGGTGTTCTTAGAAGTGGATCATCATGGTTTGTAACAACCTAATAAGAAAAGCTCATAGAAGGAATCTACTATCATCTTTAATGATAAATCATGAAATGTTACTATATTTGATGTTGAGGATGAATTTTAAATTATCTGAGTCCAATATCATTGCCAGTTTCCCTCAAATTTTTAATTTTTTCATTAAGTGTGATGGAGAAAAACCAACAGTTATCATCCCTAATAATATAGTGAATTGAGCAAAAACAATATGCTTCAGAATGCCATCAGGGTAAAAAGAGATGCCTAACTTATTTTAAGGCTCTAGCATGATAAGCAATTTTAGGAAATGATAAACTTAGAATTAGAGATTCAACCAATATTAATTATGGGGCTCTTTCATAGCAAATTCTCATAGGAAACTTTTTAATGGAGTCACTAACTAGAGGTACCTCGACCTTCAAAGATGGAAGATCGAGTGTTCCCCATAAGGCAGTTTACTTAGTGGTGAATGTGAGTTTATACCTCTCCAGGATTAAGCATTCCTTCTATTATATAGGTGCGATGTTCATCAGCTTTAATGATTAAAGCCATGCTCTAAGTTGCGTTGGAGGCCATGCTCTAGGCCATTTATTTTGTTCATATGCTTTCTATCAGTGTTTGTGCTTTAAGGTAGAAGTTGAAGCTAATAAGCTAGGAACTAAAAGGAGAGTTAATGCACTATATAATAAAAAGCTATTAAGCTTGCCCTTGCATCGGCCTTTGCTGAAGTGGGGAATTCTTGTCATATTATGCGAATCAAATATTTCTAGTTAGTATTTTACATGTGGTAAAAAATGAATGTGTACCTTTTGATATTGTCTTAGTGCTTTGCATTCTTGTAATTACCCCTAGGGTAGTTGGGTTCCTCACTCTTTTAAGTTAATTAAGGTCTTAAAATTTGTTTATGACACATCTATTATGCTCCTAAGATCATAAGGGGAGCTTGGTGTTTTATAACTTTCCTAAAAGAGCAGTTCCGCATGTATTAATGGTTTTTTATACACACTCAAGTGTAAACATCCCCTATCTTAAACTAAAAGATCATAGCCATTTATCTAGTATGTATACATGTGATGTATGATGCAAATACTTATGATCGATTGTTGGCAGTGTAAAGATGCTCTAATGACTATTTACTTGAAGAAATGTGAAAAGTGACTGAGGCGACTTTGATGATGATATGAACAACGTAGGCCAAAAAGATTGGAAGCTCTACCCCCTTTATGTGCTTGAGTTGGCTAGGGTGTATTGGGAGCTAGGTTTGGTTATTTTATGTCTCGTATCCATTTTATTTGTAGATGAACAATAGTTTTAGTAAAGAAGGGTGTGTAAGATTCATGGCAACTAAAGACCAAGGTGGAAATTTTTTTCATTGACCAATGATGCCCCACTTTCCCTATAGACTTTCAAATTATTACCTCTTCCTTTTCATTTTTCACTTTGCCCTAATTTTTGTCTAGAAGGCCCAAAGGTTTTCCCTTTGTTAGGCTATGCCCTAATTTTTACTTAATGTGCCCCTAAAAAAGGTTTTTAAATTAGCAGGCTATGCCCTAACTTTTGCCTAATGTGCCCTTAAAGGAGGTTTTTACATTAGCAAGCTACCAGACTTTTGCTTGATATGCCCTTAAAAGGAGGTTTTCACACTAGTAGGCTTTTTTCAGACAAAGCCACTTGCACAAGTGAAAAAATATCATACACTGATACCTAATCTTCAAATGATGTGCTTTCACTAGCATAGGTTATTCTTACTGAGGATTAACCACGTCACCATTTTTTTGAAAGATGGTTTTCCAGAGAAAAGAAATGAGGTTTTATTTTTAGGTTTTGAATTTACTATATGTTGACTTTGTTCGATGAGGTTTAGTGCTAAGCTAGGGTAGACAACAAAGCAATAGGGTCATGGTTTCAAGGAAGGCTTTATTTAAGAAAATCTATCTAGGTTATTTTGCTTGATATGGTTCACCATTTGGTAAAATGTGTGCATGAAGATAAGTACTACAAAGACGTTCAATGTAATTAAACTTGGTTTAGTTAATTTTAGCATTTAAACATATTAGACCTCCTCATACTAAGCTTATGTTATCAACCAGCCATTAGATTTTTTATGGTTGAATATTTTCTCTCAATTGTTATAACTTTTGCCTAGGCCATTTTATGGGGTTTTTGTCCTAGTAAGGATTTTTTTTTGAGAAGCTTCCTAGTTGATTAATGATATTAATAAACTTCTCATTCTATTACATTTTCTTTTGAGTAGAGCCATTTTAATGTGATCAAGGAGGCCTTGGCTTGGTGTGAGTTTGAGTATCTCCTGATTTAAATTTTGCTTTAAATTTTCTATTTCCATAGGTAGTGTTAGCTTTTCTTTATTATTAAATCTTTGATATTGGCTTTTGGTTTGTTTTATTTTGGTCAATGGGATTCTCAAACTTGTAACATTTATGAGAGATTATTCAAAGAACTTGGCTCTTTTTATACAATAATGCTTTTGTATAAGAAAAGGCTACCTATTAAAAGTTTATTGATTGCCCCTCTGATTATTGGTGTTTAGAGAATAAAGATGATTATAATAAGACCCCCCTATTTTTTGAAAATGGGATTGGCATCAAGTTCAAGGGTTATGGGTATAAGAGTCTTTAATGATTTAGCTGGCATTGCTACCTCAAATTATCTTTGAGGATGATTCTAATCGCTTACATTAAGAACTTGGCCTAGAAGATAGAATATTGTTTTTATAATCTTTCATATGTGCCCATGGGGTTGATTATAAAGTTAACCCTAGATTTCATTGGTTTTGAGGTTTGACTAGGGGATCGACCTAGGGGTTTGATTAAAGGTTTTAGGGTTTAACATCTTTTAAGATTTTTTTGATAACTATCAAGATAAAGGATTTGTAAAGTTAGGGCAACAAAGATAGAAAATGAAATGTTATAGATGATGAAAATGGAATGTTTTGGGCTATGAGAAAATAAAGGCATTTGTGTTTATTCAAAAAGATATAATTTAATGTGTTAGGCTCCCGAGATCTTTTGGGCTAAGTTTTGGGAAGTTGTTGATTAGGTTGAGATTTTAATCCCATGGACATTGCTTGTTTGCCAGTCTCTTCTTTTAGTTTTTTGGTACTTATTTTATCATTTTTTCTAAAAGATTCCCTTGATTTAGTAGTTGAGTACGGGATAGACTCCTCTTTTTATATTTTTATATTTTTTTTATCTCTCTTTTCCCTTATCAAGAGCTATAGAAAACCCAGTTTAAGATGCTTATATATGCTGGGATTAAACAAACTAGTCACAATTGAATTAATGTCACGTATACAATGATTATCAATATACAGGTTACCACATGGAAAAACATCACACAAGTGAGAAACAAAGATGGGGATATTTCATTAAAAGGATAAAAGGAAAGTTTAAGTTCTATTGCATGTTCATAAATATAAAACATCTTTAAAGCTTAAAAGCAAATACAAGCCAA
Source organism: Hura crepitans (assembly GCA_948208565.1). NCBI lineage: Eukaryota > Viridiplantae > Streptophyta > Magnoliopsida > Malpighiales > Euphorbiaceae > Hura > Hura crepitans. The sequence goes on along the minus strand of CANXYI012245980.1, from coordinate 9,863 downwards.
AATGTTGGGTTAACACTTTCTTGCTTGGTGAGGTTCAGTCCTCTGCGGTGGATGCATTAGCAAGATCTTGAATGGCAGTTTAGAGAGTTTGGCATACATCAATTGTATGCTAGTATGTTAGTGATACTCATAAAAGAGGTGATGATAATGGCCTAACTTTTGCAAAGCTCTTAAAGGCTTGTATGAGAGAGGTGTTAATTCCCTTTTATCACTAAGTTCTTGAAGTGCCATGATAGCGGCTTATTATCGAGCATGGGACATCTTGAAGGTTCAGTTTTTTGGTTATAAATCTCATGTGTCTTAAAGATTTGGCATTTGAAATAGATCTAGATGAAGTATTAGCCAAACTATTAGTGGTGGCATCTATTATTTCTCGTTTAAAGGCTATAAGAGTTTCTTTAAACTAGCCATAAGTAAGGAGAGCCTCTTGTGAACTTTTAACCATAGGCTAAGTTTTGTAGGAAGGTCCTTATCATGTATTACTACTTTCATCTCTTCTCTAAAGTGATCAAGGACTTCCATCATCTCCTTTAAAGAAATAGAGGCATTTTAGTCATCAACCATGATTTGGGGATAAAAGTCAGGGGATCTTTTAAGGGTGAAATAGGGGAATTTACATGTTAATGGGTCATAAAAAGATGTCTGCCATTGTTAGCCAATAGCTAGTCTTTAATGGTTATCAATAATAAGGGGTTAGTATGATGTATGATAGAAGATTATTCATGATGGATGTATGTATTATATGTATATTATGTATCATAGACATACACATACAAGTTACCTTCCAATCTTATTTCCTAGCACGTACAATCTAACTCTAACTATATTAGGTGGGCATGCCAATTAATCATGGGAGATCCTTAGTTAAAGAATAAATTGATTAAAAGAATGAGAAGGGGGCCTTAGATCTTACCTCGATGTTAATACTCTAAGTAACTAAATAAAAGTTAGGGTTTTTAGAAGAAAATAACTTTTAGTGAGGATTTAGGACTAGTAAAGTGAAAATTGATTTGGAGTATACTCTTTAAACTCTTGAAAATTGGGTTGTTAAGTTCCTTTTAATTATTCTCCATTAAAGTAGGTTGAAGAAAGAGGTACTTATAAGGTTTTAAGGAGGTTCTCTCATTTAGATAAAGGGGTGTTCTTATTAGATTAGAAATCCAAATCCAAATTAAACTACTGAGTTTTTGGAAGCCTGTCAAAATATGGTTTATGTAGACCTTGGCTTTGATTATCTTAGTGGACCATAAGTTATGGGCTTGGTTCATTTAGGCATTTTAGTTTCTAGTTTGTGTGGAGCTTGGCCAATAAGTCTATGCAAACTAGCTACCCTTAGTTTATGTGGATTAAGATTTTTAGGCTTTATCTTATTGCTTGGGCTTGTCTTTAGCTATCATGATAGGCCCTAAAACTAGGGTGCTTACACTTACATTTTATTTTATCTTTCTAAAGTGTAAGGACATTATGCATCCATTCATAATTATGTATCATGTAAGCATACATTTATTATCAAAGTCATATTAGGAATAGGTATAACATACAACCATACATCATAAAGAATTTTATAGGGTTATTTGTACATTAACTAGGCATACATGAAATTCATTAACATGCATCATGCTATACATGCATAGTTTACTTCTCACATCATCTTACCTAAACTCGAGGACGTCATGTATCCATGTATTAACATGCACCTTTGGAATGATTTTTCAAAGAATCATGTTACATATATTAGCACATCATATATCCATGCATTAGCATGCATCATACTAGCCTCCTAGGTATATAACGCATGCATGCTTAAACAACAAAAAGCATTAAAGGTAGTTTACATCTTGCATTATCTTACATAAACTTGTGGACATCATGCATCTAAGCTTTAAGCTTTATATTAGACTTTTATATATTCATGTATTCATCATGTGCACATGGCAAACACTAGTTAAAAAGTCTTGTGGCCTCTATCCTTTCACTTAGGCTTGGCTAAGGAACTACCGTTAGCTAAATTTGACAAAAAATCATCGTCAAAAAACCATTTGAAATACTTCAACACTATGGCTGATGATTAAAATGCCTTCATATCTCTGAATGAGTTAACTAATGATTTGGATAATTTGAAACAACAAATGTTAGCCATCACTTTAGCTACTTTGGCAAGAAATATGCCTAATGTCAAAATAAAAGACCATGTCTTACAAGACACTCCCCTTATATGTAGAGAATTCCATGAGATTTTTACAATTTTCAAGTAAGAGGTATTACAAGCTATAGCAAATGTAGGACTTGACACTTATTTCCTTAAGAGCTATAATATGGAAAAGGAGCATTTGAGTAAAAAAAGAACCCTTTTACAAAATTTGGGCCTATAACTTTCGACACTCCTATTGTAGGAAAGGGATAATGCCTTAGCCTAGTAAAGCCCTTTTTATGACATTTTAAGAACATGATGTTGGAAAAAAGTTGTAACCGCTCTTATTTCAATTTGGCAAAAGATAAAATAAGCTTGAACATTGCTATGATTTTTTCTATTAGTACTACTAGTGTAATGGCCCATTAAGCTAAAATAAATAAATAAAATAATAAACAAATAGTTAAAATATAAATTCTGCATATATTAGGGGCAAAATTAAATAAAATAAAAGTAAAATAGGTTAAAGGCAATTTTTAGCTATAGAGACATATGGACCATTTGATGGGTTTAAGTGGCTAATCTGAGCCATCCATTCAAGGAGCATAAATAGCTAAATTTATACTTACAATTAATTAAAAATTGGTAGAATGTTCTTCTTCACTTTTTCTCCCTTCTAAAAGTTATAGAGAAATCCATTAGAATAATTGAACACTTAAATCACTAAGGTTACTTAAATCAAGTAACATCTAAGCAATTGTATTTTGATTTTCCACACTTATACTTGTGTTAATTGTGTATATGTGTATTCTTTTGCTTTGGATTTTGGTGGCTAAAGAGGAAGGATAATAAGAAGCAATAAGAAGGGAAAGGCAGTAATTAAAGCCTAGATCAGTTGCAGATTGTTTCTAGTTGCTTAAAACCATATGTGCATGAACAATTTTTCCCTTTGAATTGTAAGAAAATTTGCTTTTAGGTTTTCTACCAAAATTGGATGATTTTTGATAGAAATTAATGGTGTTTATGTGTAATTAGATGCTATTAAATGATTAGATTACATTATAAGTCATAAATATTATGTAAATGATGATTGGGATGTGTTTTGGCATGATTTGAGTGTGAATAATTGGATTTTTACAATTAATTTTAAGAGAGAAGTTGTGAAATTTTTGTCAAGTCTAAAGTCTTCATGACAATAACCCATACAAGTCATGCTTATGACCCCTTTGGGCTAGATGAATGATATTTTGGAAATTGGGCCTCATGGCCATGACCTACTATGAGGTTATTGTTAAAATAGGGCCTTATGGTTGTGACCCTTTGAGACCAATAGTCGTGACCTTTCAAGAACCATAGATTGTTTTTGAAATCTTTTGCAAATTTAAATCTTTTCAAATATGGATTTAAACTAGATTAATCTTATTGAGTGTGTGCAATAATTGAAACATATTTTACTTGTGTTATTGATATGAATGAGACATAAATTTATGTACATATAGAAGTGACCTTAAGTGATGATATATGTGATGATAGCTATGATGTGTTATGAAAATGTGATTATGTTGCATGACAATAAGATTTGAGAATATAAAATTGAGTACTATATTGACATAAGTTGAGCCATGAACATATCATATGATAATGTAGATATTGTGATTTTTATGAAATGAGCATAAAATCATTGTTACGAAAGTAAATTGGTAATGGTTATATAAGCATAACAAGTAATGCCCATATATAACAAGACTAGAGATAGTATTGGGATAAGTTGGCATGCCAATAAGGATTTGCTTAGTAGCACTGCATCTCTTATTATGTGATATAGTGGCTACAATCGCATAAACCTTATTAAGTACTATACAACATGTATATGGTCACTTGAGCAAATGTGATAATGCAAGTACAAATGTATAAACCTAGTGGTGGTACCATATAATATGTAAGCTCATTATTTATTATGTGATATTGCAAGTACAACTGCATAAGCCCCATTAGGTATAATACATATGTGTGATTACCTATTAACCAATCTACAATAGTCGTGGAATAGAGTGGGCCAAACTAAACTAATTAAAAAGTATACATCTTTAATGTGATTGATGTAAATATGATTTGATCAAGAGTGAAACCAATGATATTTGTTATGCCCCTATATTTCATTATGAGCATATAAGCAAGTTGCATATCTAAGCTATACATAAGTCCAACCAAGAAGGTAAGTTCAGGTGAGTCATGATAGTTTAGGTGTTAACTATATCAATGTTAATGATATCAAGCTATACAAATGAATGAATAATTATATGCCTTAAATGAGTAAAATTTTTATGATGTTGAGGTAATCCAAGGTTGATTATACACCACTAAGAAAGTTTTACTTAGGGCATTGCTTTTCCACGTGTAGGTTGAAGATCGAGCATAGACAAAGTAGGCATTACATGTAGAATCTGTAGCTAATTTGAAGCATGTTTAGTTTACATGAGTAATTTTATTTGAATAGTTTTAAATTTTTTATTCTTTGGCATAGTTTGATCTATATATGTAAATATTTGATTTGAAGTTGGTTTGTCAATTGTAACAACTTTGATTATGGCTTGTTTTTATAAAAAGCCAAACCTTTAATTTATATTGGTTTATGAATTTAAGATTTATTCATGAATGTTTTAGTGAAGTTTCAAAGACATGTATGAGTTTGATTGTAAATCAATGTGAATACAAATCTGACATAGTGAATGAGATATAATCCAAAGTATTGATGTGAGCATTTAGACAAACTAGTGCCTTGGGCACATGATATGACACTACTCCTTTTGGTGACCCTAATCATTAGGAGGACAACCAACATGACAAGTATCACACTGATGAGTGTTGGATCTATCTACCATTTAAAAACTTATCAAGGAATATTAAGGATAATCCTAAGTCATTTAACCACTAGAAAAAGTTACCTCATAACCATTATGTTTTCTAATATTTTGTAGCTTAAAACTCTCCTTTATTATTTTAATTAAGCACTCTCATTTTATTGCATGTAATGCATTAATTTAATTATAACTAATTTGTTTAATCTTGTCATATTTAAGCATTTTGGATCATATTAACCATAACTCTTGATGAAAAAAAGAGGAAAAAATAAGCTTGATCCATATACGCCGTGATAAGAAATTTAAGATTTTCTTACAAGTGGCTCATAATCTCTATGCTTAGTTTCAAGACACAAGACTTTATCCTTTCCTTACAATGCACGAGAAGCATCCTTGAGGTTGATGAGATATAAAATGAAAGGAAAAAAGTAGAAAAATAAAATAAAATAAAATAAGAGAGAGGAAAAATTAAAAGGACCATGGGTAATCAAATCTAATGCTAAAAGTTAAAAAAATTCTAAACACTTTTAAAAATCCAAATACCTTTTCCTTAAAGAGATATGTATCCATTTTTCTTTGAAACTAAAGCCTACATTCTAAGCATTGAATGTCTTAATTTTTTTTTCTAGTTCTTATTATTTACAAAATCTAAGTATTGTCAGTGGGTATGAAAATTCTCATTAAAAGCCCTTTAACTATTCTATAAAAAGTGTCAATTAAGAATATGTGCGACACCCCTTATCCGATCCACCTCTAGACCTGAATAAGATATATCACATTGCCATTTTATTATCTTTTTGAAAACCCTTTCTTGATTATGCAAATTAAATATTTATTTTCATACATATGGGTTTATTTGAACCAATTAGTTACGGGTCATGCCTTGGCAAAAATTTGGCAACATAATGGCTATTCAAGTGAGAAATCAAAAATTTAAACCTGTAAAAAAACACTTCTATAACTATCTTATCATCCCCATATCTTAATGGATCCATTTGATCCTCTATAATACTGATATCACCAACAACAAATAGTGATCTTAGTCATCACATCATTAGATCCAAACATGTATGTATAAGTCGTACATCTTAGAGTTATCAACATTATGAAACCTGTTTATAATATTTACAAACCATAACAAGGTTTATATACATAACTGAGCTTTTGCCTATCTCTATACATGAGTGCCCTTATATAAGACTAGAGACAAAAATGCCAAAGGATATACCCTGTGAGTAGGCTGGCTACTAAACTACTTGCTGAGGCTGGATTGCAAATCTACTATCTTCTACCTTAGTGTACAATTTAATGAAACATGTATTACATCATACACACATGCATCATGCACCATACAAGCATTCCAGTCACATGTAATTGCCTTACCATTATTACATGTTACCATTTAGGTACTTAATTTGCTCATGCAACATTATACCTAATTTATCATATTATAAATTATAATTAAGTTAACTGAATTTATTCTTTCATTATACCATTACTATTTAAGTCATAACACAAACCTTTATTATCACATTATGTTATTTCATCCATTTCTTTTCTAAGGACTATAATCAAAAGACAATGCTTTTTAGATTGGATAATGGGATCCAGACTTGTGTAATGGCTCATATTTTGGGCCTTGGTAATTGATCTGACCCTAACTCATCTGATAATAGGGACAGTTCTTAGGAACCTCCTAATATTAGAATGGTAGGGATAATCCTTATAGACTTCCTAACATCAAGATAGTAGGGATTAACCCCTGATGGACTCCTAATATCCTAGGGCATCAGACAATAGGGATCAACCCTTATAGACCTCCTAATGTCACATGTTAGGATAGCAGGGATCAAACCTCGTAGACCTCATAATATCCAAATGTGTGCAAGGTTCACATCTAGAACCTTAGCGGCTATACCCACCTCATGACTGGCAATGATTCTTATAAACCAAAGCCACTAGCAGCTATTAACTCTCTAATTGACTGGTCAACCTATTCATAAGTTGTCTGGCTAATATGGGCCAATTTCCCCTATCTTTTATTATTTACTTAACTTAATCCTTTTTCTCATTTTCATTCCATATTTTACTAATTATTTTATAACACATGAGGTTATATACACACATTTCGATTTGGCTATTACTCTAGCATTTTAAAGTATGTTTTTTCAATATCTCATTTCATCATTCCTTTCATTCAATTCTCATACATTACATCACAATGGTAGGTCTCACACATTACAATAATTTCATGCTTTGTTACATATGGTTAGGGCAAGTGTTCATAACATTAATTCCATACTTTGCCATAAAGTTATGTTACCACAGTGTATATATACTCCAGTTATCAATAATGCTTTATCCTAATTTCATCTACCATCCACATTTACAATTACTCATGCATTAGCCTTTCCATTACCTCATTTTTACACACACATAATCTTATTGCATACCATTAGGTTATCACACTAAAACACATGTGCACCTTATTTATCATTAGTTTCCCATTCTAATCATACTTATAACCTAAAAACAAGTCCATTTACACACCCAATGCCATTAGCCATCAATGTATGCACACACACTCTATGGCTAAACCATTTAACCATTTCACTCACCCACATATACATATTATTTTTCTTTCTTTTCTTTATGAATACACACTCATATTTATCACTTTATCTCATGGACACCTTCACCATTCACAATTACACATATACACACACATGTTAACTATTCCATACACATGCACACACACACTTTAATTACATAAATGAATAACATACAATACTTGTTTCATTAAATTCACTTACAATGGGCTCCAAAGCACTTCAAATACACCTCTCAAGCCTTGTCTTTCTTTTTTTCCAACATTCTTCTATTTTTCTACAAACATAATATGTTTTTGCCCTAAAAATCATAGTAAATTATACATATATCCAAACTAAAATCTAATCACATATCCATCATCTGCACCTCAAATACTACCATAAAAAATATGAAACCTTAAAAAAAATCACTTACACTAAAATTGGTCACTATTCACCAAGGCTTTAAATCTCCCAAACTAAGTTTTTCTTTGCATTTTTCTCACCAAAATCATGCTTAAAAGACTTTGGAGGTAAGATTAGGGGGTTTAGTTTGCAAAAATGGCCTTATTTTAGGGTCTAATTAAAGAAAAAAGAAAATGAGGAGAAAGGGAGGATGGCATTAGCTTCTTGATGGAAATGGGGAAGGAGGATGCTTATTTCATATGTGGCATATAGGTGACCCTTTTCCTTTTATATTAAGAGCTTGGATGGCCTAGATCATGCCATGTGGTGATCCGGCGGTCTAGATTAATCTTATTTATGTTTTAAACTTCAAAATTTTGATTTTAATGTTTAAGGCCTCTAAAATTACTTCTTTCAATGCCAAAAATTATAGAAATTCTTGATTTAGGGACTTTTAAAATCTCAAGTCAAAAAACTAAAGGGAACTTAGTTAACTATTCGCTCGCATTTTTAAGAAATTTAAATAAAATACTAATCGATCTTAGAAAATTCTAATTTCACCACCATTAGACTCTTTGGAATTTTTTACCTTTAGGTTATGCCATTTTCAGGTTAGCTTGGACACATCCCAACCATTTTCTAACTCGATGTAGACTCAAGTCACTATTCACTGATTTTTGACTTGAAAAATTTTATTTCAATGGTTAGTGCTAATAAGTTTATTTTCATCATTATTTTGTCTATCTCAGTTCTATGACTAGTATTTCCCTTTGGCCACTTTAGTGTGACCTAACCACTTGGTAAACACTATTCATGAAATCAGAGTTTTCAGGCATTATAATTCCTTCCCCTCTTAGGAAATTTCATCCTAAAAAAATTTCATCCTTAAAATTTACTTGGTGAAAATAGGTGAGGATTCTAAATCTTTATCTACTTATCTCTCTCCTAGGTAGCCTCTTCCGTCTTGTGGTGGCTCTATAGCACTTTTACCATTAGTATAGCTTTATTTCTTAGTTCCCTAACTTCCTTTGCCAAAATCTACATTTGTTCCTCTTCATAGGTCAAATTTGGTTGCACTTGAATTTCCTCCATGGTTATTTTATGAGTAGGGTCTGATCTGTATCGCCTTAACATAGATAAATGGAACACATCATGAATCTATTGCAATTTTAGTGGTAAAGCTAGCTAATAAGCTATTGGTCCTATATGTTTTGTAATCTCATATGGATCGATAAATTTATGACTCAACTTACCCTTTTTACCAAATTAAAGAATTTTTTTCCGTAGCAATACCTTAAGAAACACCTTTTCACCGACTTCATATTAAATGTCCTTTCATTTTAAGTCAGTGTATGATTTCAATCTATTTGAAGTAACTTTTAATCTTTCTCTAATAATTTTAACCTTTTACTCTACATCTTTGATCAAATCATATCCCATTAACTTATTTTCACCTACCTCATTCCAACAAATTAGGGTTTTACATTTCCTACTATACAATGCTTCATAAGGAGCCATGCCTAAGTTGGCTTGATGGTCGTTATTATATGAAAAGTCATCCAAAGGTAAATACTAATCCTAGCTTCCCTTAAATTCTATGTCACAAATTCATAGCATATCCTTAAGTATCCATAAAACCCATTTGTTTGCATCCTATGGACCGATCGAACCAAAACAACTGAGGACTCGACTTAAATCTCATTTCTTGAGTCTCAAAAGATTAGAATTAGATTCAAGGAATCCTAAGTTGTTCCTATTCAGTTGGCTTAGAAAGAGCAAGTTAGGCACCACGAGGTAGGAGTCACCACCCGGTCAAAGCTGAGAAACACCTTATAGGGCTAAAACTAGAGTGGTTCAAAACCCTACTCTTATTTATAC
>CANXYI012245894.1:0-14423 GCA_948208565.1 Hura crepitans | reverse complement strand
CTTAGGTTTGGCTATTTTCAGTTCAGAATGCAACCGGAAGATGTCCATAAGATTGCATTCCGAACTCATTCAGGGCACTATGAGTTTTTGGTTATGCCTTTTGGCTTGACCAATGCCCCTGCCACCGTCCAAGCCCTCATGAACACTATCTTCCAGCCTTAGTTGAGGAGATTTGTGCTGGTATTTTTTGATGATATCCTGATTTATAGCTCTTCCTTACAGCAGCACCTTCAACATCTCAAGGTGGTTTTAGATTTACTAAGGCATCATCAATTATTTGCCAAGGGATCCAAAAGTGAGTTTGGGCAGCAAACCATTTCTTATTTGGGGCATATTATCTCTGCAAATGGAGTGGCAACAGACCCTAGTAAAGTGGCAGCAATGGTTTCTTGGCCTGTTCCTATGAATCTTAAAGGGCTAAGAGGGTTCCTTGGGCTTACAGGTTATTACAGAAAGTTTGTGAAAGGATATGGAGTCATTGCTCAGCCTATAACTAAATTGCTAGAAAAGGAAAAATTCCAATGGGGACCAGCAGTTCAAGAAGTCTTTGATCAGTTGAAGGCCCTAATGATCGAAGCTCCAATTCTAGCCCTTCCCAATTTCAACCAACTTCACACTGGAATGTGATGCTAGCAGCTCCAGAATAGGTATTGTTCTTTTACAGAATAACATACCTCTATCCTATTTATCAAAGCCCTTAAGTCCTAGATCTCAACAACTTTCAGCATATGAAAGGGAATTGTTCACAATTACCCATGCTGTTACCAAGCGGAGGCACTACTTAGAGCAGAGCCATTTCATTATCAAGACTAATCATGAAAGTATCAAACACCTTTTAGAGCAGAGGCTACACAACTACATTCAGATCAGGGGCATAAGCAAGTTGTTAGAACTGGATTATAGCATTCAGTATAAGAAAGGGGCAGAAAACAAAGTAGACGATGCATTATCTAGGCAAATTGCAGGCAGCTGTTGCTTAACAGCCATGGCCACCTCTATTCTAACACCTACATGGGCTCAAGAAGTTCTTAATTCTTATATAGGGGATGAATCAGCTCAAAGATTACTAGAGCAATTATATATTTCTCCCTCTTTCTTTCCTAATCAAAGCAATTATATATTTCTCCCTCTTTCTTTCCTAATCATACTCTTGCTGGGGGGTATAATCAGATATAAGGGTAAATTGTATATTGGCTCCTCCACCTCAATCAAGCAGCAGTTGTTGTCCATCTGCCATGACTCTCCTTTGGGTGGTCACTTAGGTATCCGGGGCACCCTCACTAGGCTACAAGGTTCCTTCTACTGGCCTAACATGAACAAGCAAGTAGTTTCTTGGGTATCTCAATGTGATACTTGCCAGAGGTGCAAATCAGAATCAGTGGCTTCCCCTGGTCTACTTCAGCCTCTGCCTCTGCCCAATAAGATTTGGCGAGATGTTACCATGGATTTCATTGAAAAACTTACAAGATCAGGGGGCTATGATGCAGTTTTGGTGGTGGTGAACAGGTTCTCCAAAATGGCTCATTTCCTCCCTTTATCCCATCCTTGTACTGCAGCTGATGTAGCAAAAATCTTCATAGACCAGATTTTCAAACTCCATGGTATGCCTAAAACTATCATTTCAGATAGAGAAGATATTTACCAGTGGGTTTTGGAGAGAACTTATGAAGCTTCTGGGCACAAATCTCCACTTTAGCACTGCCTATCACCCTCAAACCGATGGGCAATGTGAGAGGCTCAACAGGTGTCTGGAATCCTATTTAAGATGCATGACTTTTCACAGGCTGAAGAATTGGAGCAAGTGGCTTAGTCTTGCTGAGTACAGGTATAATACCAGCTTCCAATACTCAATTAACATGAGCCCTTTCCAAGCTGTCTATGGTTTCCACCACCCATGCCTACTATTCCAGCTCTTTCCACTTCTATTGCTGCAGTAGAGTCTTATTTACACAGCAGAGAAGCAATGAATACCTATCTTAAAGAGCAACTAGCTACTGCAAAGAACAGAATGAAGCAACCAGCTGATAAACACAGAACTGATCAAGAGTTCCAGGTAGGAGACTCGGTCTATCTCAAGCTACAGCCCTACAGACAGCTATCCTTGGCTATTCGCAAATCTATTAAATTGACAGCAAGGTATTATGGCCCTTTTCCTATTTTAAAACAAATTGGGAAGGTAGCCTATAAATTACAACTACCTCCACAGAGCAAATTGCATCTAGTATTCCATGTGTCACTTTTGAAGAAGAAAATTGGAGACAATACTCCTACAACTGCCACTCTTCCCCCTGTGCTAGATGATGAATTTATCATTCTTCCAGAAAAAATTCTGAATACCAAACAGTTTTGATTGGCAACACTCACATTCAGCAAGTGTTGATCAAATGCAGGACATTCCATCCTTGGATTCCACATGGGAAGACTTGCATTACATGCAGTAACAGTTTCCTGAGTTTTTCCATTCTTGGGGACAAGAATGGCCTCAAGGGGGAGGTCTTGTTAAATATTCATGTAGATCTATGAAACAAAGTTAGTTTTTTTTCAATTACTAGCTCAGTATAAAATTTTATTTCTGGTAGGATGTGGCTGATTTATAGAATAGTCTAGAAGTGGGGCTACATGCTCCTTGTATGAGTTGTTTGTTGGTTACTACAGCTCATAGCCGTCCTTTTTCCTATATTATGTAACGTCCCTGAGGGGACCACAATCATTACAATCAATTGAGAATTATTCTCCTCTCTCCTATTCTCTCTGCTGTTCTCTCTCTAAATCTCTCCCTTGTCTTATTCTTCCTCTATTCTCTCTCTAATTCTTCTGTACTTTTCTATCCAATCAACCTATTTTTCTCTCTGTTAGGAATATTCCTAACAGGAGTGAGCAGGGGAAAAGAGCTGCCTTTGTAACTCTATATCAGACATGATAAGACCATGTTAAAGATTCAAATCATGTAGATCCCAGATGTACTTCAAGAGAAATCAGCTAAGAAATTGTCTTAAATTTCAGAAATTAAGTGCAACTTGTATCTCAACAAGTAATCCTCTAGTATTTTCCTTCAAAGTGGAAATGTGATTGTCAAATGTAACAGGCCCTGATTTCAATGCTGCTGTATAATTGCCAAAACCAGCTCTCATTTGCCCATTTCTGTAACAGAACGCCGACTCAAGTCATATTTTTCTTTCCACTAAATCAGCTTTTTATTAAAAGAGATGGGCAAAATGGGGCTACTTTCAGCTATTAGAGGTACACTGGGACCATACAAATGTTTTGGGGACATTCAGAACAGTACAAGGGTAAAATCTATCCATATCCCATTATTGCCTTAAAAATGGAGCAATCAATTTCTGCATAGCGATTCACATATAAGTCTTATGAAAAACTAAAAACCATATGAGCCATGTAATCTGAATTATTACAGCCATATTTTCCATTCCATGACTTTTCTCAATACAGATATCAAAATCAAACTTTATAGTGATCTTTTTGCATTCAGAGAAATACAAAAAATGTAATACTCACGAATTCTCTCCAAAGGATCACCACCACACATTTTATCATCTAATTGAGCTACCGAATCCAAGTTTTCAGGAACCTATATAAAAATAGTTTTAAGTCAAAAACCGCTGCAATAATGAAATTCCGCATGAAGCCATCAACCAAGAGATAAAGCAAGCTAGTTATGTAATTAGGTTTCTGAACTACTAACACCTTTCAAAATAGCACCTACCTTTGTCATAGTGCCTGGGCTCACAGCTTTTGCATCATCAGATTCACATTCTGAAGAACTATCAGATTCAGAGCCTAAAATGTATAGACAGAAGAAGAGAGAAAAGGTTATCTACTTCCAGAAGGGAAATTAGAAATGTCACCTCCAATGTGAAGTAATGTTCTTTTTAAGTCAAAATAAGATGGAATCGTCCTAAGTTCCATTTCTAAGCATGCAAGCAGACAACAATCTAGCATCTAAGTCTGCAATTAAAATCTATCAAACAATTACAAACTTGAATTCCAGAAAAGCAAGCAAGACTACAACAACACAATCATACACTTGTCCTCAGAATCCTTTTTCTTCCTCTGCCAAGCAAATGATAGAAATTACAAGGGCAGTTACCCAAAGATTAAAAAAGAGCACAAAGAGATCAGAGAACATATAGTGATAGTACATTTCTGTTTTTTAATAGCACATTTCATTTGTGACTTTTGCCACCAAATAAAAAGCACAGCATTTAACAAGAAAGACAATTCCACTCAACACAAATAAACACAAATAAATATAATTAAAAACCACTCTAATATGCAAGATAAAGACACGATAAGTTATTTATGTAGGAGACAAAAATACACAAAACTATCTAATACAAGCATGAAACATAGTTAACATTTTTGTTATCACAAGTACCCACAGACATACTCATTTGCAAGCACAAGAAGCACTCACACACATATATAGGGCAAGCATGAGTTTAGAATAACAAATAACTGCCATAGACTACAGAGAGAGAAATTTGATTTACCACTAGAGCTGCTTGAACTGATACATTTACCACCCTTATGGCCAGTATCCCTTTCTATCTCCACTGTAGGATAGCTAGAAACAGGAGGCTCATTTCCACCAATGTCAACATCTTCATCAGCTGGATCATTCCCTAAAAGTAAAGATATTAGAAAGATCAAGAAAATAAAATTAACCAGTACATAAATCTGATGTCAGAGCCTATGCAAGCATAAAAACGCAATAGACAGTAACCTTTTTGATGTTGCATGGATGAATTGCTTAGCCCAGATTCATTTAACAGCTGCAAAAAGAATGAGAACATAGTTCTTGTCATACAGGTGTTCAAAAATTTACATGAGAAAAAATATATCTAATTCAAGTAAGGCACCTCTATCTCACAAGGTTCCACCCTTGCTTGGCCTTTCTGTTTCTCTCGCAAATAGTCATCTAAAAGCTTACGCAATGTGAACAAAGTGTCATCACTAAGACCATCAATATCCACCTCAATTTCATCCTCTCCAGCATCCTTCCCATGCAAACTGTGCTCCCTCAAAAAGTCAATGATATGTACAGGCATTTCTGAGAGCAAAGACTCCAATTCTGTGCCTAGGTTATGCTTCGCCTCATCTGTCATCACCTGCCTAACGGGCTCTGTCACTGACTCAAGTTGATAAGAATTTATTTTCCTCTTTTTAATGGGAGATACTTCGGGAATTTGCATTTCTTCCCCAGGCCGTGATTTTGCAGGTAAAGCTTGAGCTTCAGTCTTGGGCAATTTCTTCTCGATAGTTTTCCATCTAACTTCAAAAAATTTACTAAGTGTATCAGCCATTATGTGTACATCATGCCCTTTTGGATTGTACTCCATTGCATTTTTGAAAGTCAGCCTTACATCAGCAAGAAATTCCAATGGGCTTGAATATGAGCCTGAGCTTAACTTGCTCTTTATTGTCCCAAAATCCATTGGATGCTTTATTATGGTAAAATAATCCGGGATATTCAATTTTACAACATCAACTGGCTCTTTGAAGACCCATCCATATTGATGGTTTATCAATCTACTCAACAATGTCTCACACTGCTTCATCACCATCACATTTGTAGTTGTTGGCGCTGAAGTCTGCTTTGCTGACTTGAACCTTCCCGAACTACTTCTATTCCATTCACGCCCCTTACTGGTAGGATTCATTTTCTTCACTGAGCTAGAGGTCATCCCTGCTCGAGGCACATTTGTCCCATTGCTACAACTAAGAATGTCACTGGAAGACGACATTGTAACAGCATTTGTTCTCTGTACCTCCATTTTCTTCTGAAGCACCCTTATCTGTTCAAGTTCAAATCTTAATCGACATATTAAATCTTTTCTTTCAAAGGGGGACATGTGTGATAAAGAAAGAACTTGTAAAGGAACACCTAATGTGTCCTGCTTATTGGAATTTATATTAATGCATTTCCTTGTAGGGGCACTAGAATCCTCAGAAGCTGTAATCTCATCATCAATCCGTCCTGAGCTACCAGAGCCCTCCAATCCACCTGCTGCCTCAAATGCATTCCCATAATATTCTCCATGGAATTTAACATTCCTTGCCATCATTTCTGCCAGAATTTTATTACAGTGCTTCCTTAGTTCCTCTTACCCGCTAGGAAAAAGCAGTTGGTTTTAATACCCAACTCTGCATAACACAAATCATGGGGAAGAACATTATCTCTCATACTTGTATGCCTTCAATAATATATGAAAGACTCCATTGAGTGTTTCGCCCAAACCAATCTTTTAACTAAATATAAGCACTTCATCATGCAAGGCCCTGTTAACTAGATTTCTGTATATCAACAATTAGTATTTCAACAACTAAACAGGCAAGGATATAATAAATCCTAAAGAGAATATAGAAGAACTCCAAATTAAAATAAAAGAAATATCAGCGGAACAATAACCAAATTTACAGTCTTGTAAATGGAATCACCTCAATTAAAGAAAAGATCACTCTAATTCCATTAAATATTAATAAATTAAAGCTCAAGTACAGTTGCTACAACAACAAAATTGAATAAAAGCCATAACCCAAAATACAAAGCACCCCGTTTAGCTTAATATAAAACTACTAAAACACTATAAGTAATTTACCAGTCGCTTAACCCTCCTCGGTCAATGGATGGCGAAAAATCAACGGAAACAAACTCCGGTCGAAGCAGACGATGATTTGAAACACGAGAATAAAGAACCCAAAAAGAATAAACACATAAGCATTGAAGAATTGCAACAGCAGCAGAACCAAAGAAACAAAGACCCTAGATCGTAATGTTGGCCCCAAATCAAAGCTCGAAATTTAGTTTGAAGAGAGCACAACGGTGACCTTGATAAACTGGATCGCAGGTAGAGCCGCCCCCTACTTGAAGATAGCTTGAAAAGAGTACACTTTGCTATATCGCTACTGTGTGCGCACTCGAAGAGGCTGGGGGGGGTGGCGGGTGCTAGGTGATTTCTCTCTAGATTTACTTCTCGACCAACTCAGTCCATTGGATTTTTGAGTTGGACTCATCCAACGGATTTGATTAGCTTGAATATTAGCCGTCGGATCAGCCAGCGGTTAAGTAGCTGCCTGAGCTTTAATTGGGTACAGTTTCATATATTACTTAATAGATCAAATTCGTTGATTAGGATTAGTTGTTAGACGTATAGAAAGTCAACCATCTACGATTGCATAGTATAAGAAAAGAGGTGATTTCATTGGTTGAAAATAGGAGCTTACGGTGGATGTTTATGCAAGTTGACTTTTCCTTCGAAGCTAGAGGAAAGTGGACTAAATTTCTTGCGCAGGGCCAAGTGGGCAGCCGGTGCACCGGTCGAGCCGTCTTCAACAACGGATGAACGATTGCCTCGAATTCCCTTTTTTTTTCCTAAACTTTTTGGCAAGACATATTCTCAGTTTTTCTATATTATTTCCATTTTTAATTTTATTATATTTATATTTAATAGAATTAATA
This sequence comes from Hura crepitans, assembly GCA_948208565.1. Taxonomy (NCBI): domain Eukaryota; kingdom Viridiplantae; phylum Streptophyta; class Magnoliopsida; order Malpighiales; family Euphorbiaceae; genus Hura; species Hura crepitans. The sequence continues at coordinate 6,943 of CANXYI012245894.1, read as the reverse complement.
TTTTTTTATATTTAAATCACTTTAAATTTAACAGCACAATAAAAATAATTAACAAATTGTCAATTAGATCAATTACTGCAATTAAAATTCATATATCCTCAATACTCATTTTACACGTAATTTTAGTTAAATTACATGATTTTAAATAATATGAGCAATTGATCCTTAATATAGCTAGTGTGCACACTCACGCTTCTCGCAAGCTTAGAAAATTTTATTTATTTAGCAAGGTGGAATTTGTATTAAATAATTCCTATGTTTAATAAAAAGATATTTCTTTTTTGTGTTTACAAATAAATAACCATGAAGCAAATTGAAATACAAAAAAAAAAAAAAATCAATTATTAATATACATTAATGATTAAGAACATATAAATTTTCAATTATCCAAGAGAAAAATACACCTATAAATTTCAATAGCAGCAATTTTTATCCCTAAACATACTATAGAATCTTGTGTTTACATGTCAATTTTTTTTTATTATATTGATTTGCTGCGTTTGATCGCTTTTTTTTATTTCTTTCTACAATAATTTGGAGAGGAGAGATTTCATGGGGAGATGTACTAAAGTTGAGCTCCCTTTTGTTATGAAGGTTTATAAATTTTATTACCATTTTTAAAGACTATACAATTGACAACAACTCAAGCTAATGGATACTGGTAATAGAGGTGAAGGAATTTATGATTTAGGTTAAACTTTGCACACTATGAGTGACTATACTTGCATTTCATAAGGTTCTGAAAATTCTTATCTCTATCTTGTAATTTTTGTCACAGGTTGAATGAAGTGGTTATGCATTTCCGTGAAAGCATAAAGGAAATTATCAATGAGGAGTTTGGCAATTGTATCTAAGCTTTTCCTCCTTTATTTTAAAGTTATTACTTTGGATAAAACCTTACTTTGGGGCTATACTTGCCTCTTTGTCTTTGAGGTTCAAGCTATCGTAATTCGAGTTATTATGTAAAGGATATTCTAAACACCTATTAACTTATTGAAGACTATGTTAGCTCCTATAGCTGATATAAAAGGAACTGAATTTAAAGATTGACTTTGTGTTTGTGGCTTATGTAACATATATTTGAAAGTTTTTATCTGACTTCTCAATGAACTTGCATTTGTTCTTCCTAGAAATGATTTGTCTGTTGTTTATCATTTATACTGATAGCGATGGAAAAGAGACAGGTAATGAGATTTGGCAATAAGAAAATTATTAGCACTTAAATATCCTTTAAGAAATACCTCAACCATAACTATGGGAATGCTTGTAATTATAAGTTTAAACCCTGCAAAAGTGAATGCTTCATAATTGTGAAGATGAAGATTTTCCAAATAAAACTTAGGCATAACTCACGTCTCTCTCTTTAGGTTAACAAAGTGCTAAATAATTGCTTATATGTTGTTCTAAATTATTAAATGCTCATATGTTTTGGGCAATTATATTAGAGCCTTAGATGGCTTAGTCCCAATATCAAATTAGCTGCATTAATAAAATGAATAAAATTTTGCTTCATTTTGCCACATTAGAGCCTATAGCACATCTCTATCTTCGCTTAATTTTGACAAAGCAAATTATATTAAGGAATAGTTGCCTTTACGTAGTATCCTTTTCTTAAGCCAATTAAATTGAATATAAAAATCCCCTTCCACTCTATTTATTGGTTGGTTTCACACCATTCCAAAGAGAAAAGTCTAATTTCATTAAAATTTCTCTTAGTTTGACTTAGACTTCAGTGACTAAAGCTCAGCAAGAGTTCTATATGAAATGAGGGTACATGGGAAATTTTGCATTGGGATACATTTGAATAAAAATTGCAGGATTGTGTGTATGCTAACCTGCTTGTAAAGTGATATATGTACATTTGAATTTAATCTTAGTTCAACAATAGAACATTCAAAGCTCCTGTAATGTATATATCATTTACATTTTCCTATCTAAAGCAATTAAAAAAGAAAAAACACGAAATAAATAATAAAAAGATGTGAATCGAGCCATTATCAAATCAAAAAGTAAGAATATAGCACCATAATCCCTTGATATGCATATTTCTATTTTTCTATAATTCATCCTATTTCATGATATCAAACATGCATGCAAAGTCACAATAACCTAATCTAACATTCATTGAATAAGTTAAGCGCCGATTAGAGTGGACTAACAATCCAGGATTCCAACTGTGACACCTTTTACCTAGTCCGTTCATTGGACCCGAGTGAGAAGTGACATATAACTAACATACACTTATTTAACCTCTCATGCTTACTTGTGTCCCATATAATTTAAAACTTTTTATGTAAATAACACTTATTATACAACTCACTAATTAAACCTCTTACTTAAGATTCATATAACTTGAAACATTTTCTCAAATATAACTTATTGTATAAACTTATCAAAAACCTATCTTAACAAAAACCTCATCTAAGATTTACTATTCGAAATTATCATGTTGAAAATCCAACAACATAACGGCTATCTGAGGACACTAACCCAAATAGTAACTTGTAATAATGCACACTTCTAAAACATCTAACATCCCATCTTAACTCCATGGTCCTTCTAATCACTCCAAAACATTATTAGCTCATCCTAAATCACCACAAAATTAATCAATATTTCTCAATTATATGCAATCCAACATACTCATAAGCATAAACATTAGCATAACCATCATACACACAACATCCACTGTTTATCCATAAATCCACATAAATATAGATATCATTACACATCATACATATACTATGCTCAAACCACATAAGAATTTACAAATCTCCATATTTCTTTCCTTATACACTTCAAATGACAATGATATAAATATACAACTCATTTCCCAAAACCATAATATTAAAACAATTTTCATGATTTCCTTATCATAATACATATAATACACAACTTCTCATTCCTTCGAGACCTTTATCTTTATCATTCGACTAGTCTTTATGCACCCCATCCAAGAACCTACGCATCGCAATAGACGATGCGCTAAGCTTCATAGCTTAGTGGTGTAATTAGTGTGTGTGTGTGTATCATGCATCTATATATTTTCATGCAACATACCATAATCCATATCATATCCATGTCATGACATTATTGCATATATACTTGCATTATGTCATATAAAATTTTTCAACATAACTATGTGAATACATATACAAGGTTTTACAACTTACCATTCAAAATACATCTATACTCAAATTCATCGTAAACCAACAAATATTCTTCAATAAGTTAATGTGCATACTATTATTCACATTATACCTTTTTAACTAGTTCATAATATACAAACCCACAATTAATTATTTATGTATCCTTTTTATTAGAAATCAACATTTAGTCAACATCATCATATATCATTTTAATTATTTATGATACAACATATTCACACATTATTATCTCATTTTAAATTTTCATTCTTGAGATTATACTTACATTATGTAATAATTTACCATTTTACCCATATATAAGAGACATAAACCCAAAACTAGATATCGAGAATTGTGACCGCAAAGATACGATGACCACAGAGGTCTCAAATCCTAAACCTGTAAGTTTGTAACATCAAAGTGCCTAAATCTTGAACCCGTAAGTTGTAACACCGTAGTGCCTAAATCCTAAAACCATAGGTTGTAGCACTAAAGTGCCCAAATCCTGAACCTATGGGTCATAGGACCAAAGTACCCAAATCCTGAACCTGTAGGTCATAGCACCAAATTGCTCATGCAACTGTTAATCTCCCTAGTTAACTGGTCAAGCTACCTAACTAGGTTGTCTATCACCACATTTGATTTTTGTTTTGCCTTTATAAAGTAGCTTAGATAAGTTCTTTTTATTATTTAGTTAACAAATGACCTTTTGAGGGAAATTAAATCATTAGATTGTTGTGAAGATGATTTATTTACTCATTCATGCTAATCAAGCATCAAGATCACATTTCATGACAGTTCATCAGCACATATCACATAATAATGGCATAATCTTTTATATATCTCAAACATCATCATGGTAATGCATAAAGCAATTTACCTTAATATTCCATTTGAGAATGCCTAAAGCATTGGTCATCTTAGATAAATGCATGGCTCATCTTAGATAAAACCCTTCAGCCATAGTGGCTATCATTCTATATATTTCTTTCTTTGCCATTTTCAACATACTTGACACGCGCCAAGATCAATCGCATTAGCATTTATCATTAATTTTTGCTTTGTACTCACATTATCTATCTTTGGCCATACCACATGTGTATCCCATTTTAAGTATAGCATTAACATAGCACATCATGACTCATCATCATAATATCATTATTAACATATTCTTTTAGTTTATCACAAATACATGGTCACTTTATTAAAATATATGTATCACATCTATAATGATAAAATTCTTCTATACTTATCACATGCATAAAATGTCATTGACATTATCCCCAAATTTCTACTTATTTTATCCATACATGCTTTCCCTTATTCCAGATCATGATTAAATTACTATATAGTAAGTTACTTCCTCATATTACATTTTACTCATTTTTAATCTTTATTTTTATTAATCTAATTGAATAATAGGTACCTTTATTCATTTTATAATTGTATATAACCAATTATTCATCATACACATATACCATTAAAATACAACTTAAGGTATCATTCAGTTAACTCATAGCCTAAGCCTTTACAAATCCAATTATTATCTTTATTGCATACTAGGTATATTCATGACCTTATTACTTTAACTACAATCATCACAAGGTCATAACCTACTTTATAATTTTTTTTGGCCTTTACATGAAAAAAAACATGTTTCTTTTATGCTAATCATAGTTATACAACATTAAACCTATAAAACATCTCATATCATACTCAATATGTACTATGGGCCATTAATACATCAAAGCATTAGAGTGCTTGTAATCACACTTATTACAATTTAAAAAAACATTATATACTCAAACACATTTACATATGTCATTAAATAACTTTAAAACTATTAACATAAATCTAAAATATTGTTTTATGCTTTTGTACCATTATCCATGTCACTTTCTTAGTATTATGTTTTTAGATATAATTAGCCATATTACCTTTATGCTTTCTTCCACATACACATTAACAATTCCATCATAAATATATATTGTACATTTTCATACACCTCTCATACGCATTTCCATATCCCATATATGTACTTGTTACATGACCAATCTTATACCTAACTTAACTCTCTATATCATTACTTATCATCAATCATGTTAAACCATATTGTTTTACATTGTTAACCATTTGGCCACTCTAACATACAACCTATACTTGTATTCAACTCTTACATACTATTATCACATAACACTTTTTAAATCATGCACTCTTTAGAACATACCCTAAGCCTTATTTATATGCCATATTCTTATGTTTTCATACTACTTGCAAGTTAACTACATATACATTATTTAATCCTTTTTAGTTCATTATGTCCAATTCCCACATAACTACTTAGTTCTTAATCAATTATTATCATATTACCCTTATTACCTCTATTCATTACATGATCACATGCATTATAAGTTAAGCACATTAAAAACATATTAAACTTATTATACTAACCATTTCATCATAACATCTAAATGCTTACACATAATATATTCAACATGTACACATTAACACATACACTTATAATGTTTGGCCACCATAGGCTTTACATACTACATTATTATTTCTCATCAAACACACACAATTTCACATCCCTATATCAATATTACAAACTTCCCTAACATCACACATTATTATTCATTCAATTTCACAAAATCATATACATAGCATACACATTTTTTTTCTCAATATCTATGTGCACACACTATATATTAAATTGATTACACATACCTTTAAGCTCATTTACTCCCCAATAGTCTCCTCAAGCCTTTAATTTCCTTTTCCCATTGATTCTTTTTCTTTCCTTTTTAAACATAACCTTAAACTATATTCAAAAATTCACAAAAAATACAATATGCCTCTAATTATTAAATTAACCTTATGGAACCTTTATTGGTGTTAATACCCATTTTTGTCCGGCTAAATATTTAATTGTCAAACTTTTGTCAAAACAACTAAGGTATTATTACTAGTATTAATTAAAGAAATCATCATTTTTGGTAAAAGAGGAAATAATAAAATATTATCATTATTATTACTGTTATTATTAATCATCTTATTAACGTTAATCAAGTTATCATAAGAATATGTTAAGACAAACTATGATAAAATATGAAGTTATTCTAAAATAATAACATATGATAATGAATTAGCAAATGATTAATCAAAAGAAAAAGAGAAAAATGTTATTAACTAATTACTTATTACAACTAAAGAAAATTAAATAAAAATAATAATAAATAATTTTTTTAATTAAATTACAAACCCAAAAATAAAATAAGTAAAAATTTTAATTAAATTAAATCACTTAATCACATGATAAGAATAAACAAAAAATAAGGACTATTGGGCCAAGCCTAAGCCCAGAAGGCCTAACAGCCTAGAAGGCCCAATCCAGGGAGTCCACAGCCAGCCCGACCTAAGCTCAGGCCCACTCCAGGAAAACCCCTGTCTATAGATTAAAAAATAAAGAATAGGGGTGAGGGGGGCTGTAGAAAATAGTAGAGAAGGTAAGAGAGGGATGGCTATAAATAGAGGTAAGTAAGTGCATTTAAGAAACACACAGAACAAGAACAACAAGAAAAAAATGAGAGAGAACACAGAAAGTTAAATTACAGCAGTAGCAACTCTAGAAGAGAATTAGAAGCAAAAACCAGAAAGTGAAATTACAGCAGTAGCAGTCTTAGAGGGAGCCGCTCAGAGATAAAGAACATCAAGAAAGGGAACATTCATTGACAGAAAAGGCAAAAAAAACTCAGCAGAGGAAGCAAAGTAAATCTCTATCCCTATTTTGTTTTTTG
>CANXYI012245769.1:0-12193 GCA_948208565.1 Hura crepitans | reverse complement strand
TATTGTAATGAACATTATCCTTATTCATTCTTCTTGATGAGGTGTAACTAATTATAAATTTCTTTATTAATAATTTTTTTTAATTCTAATTGCCTACATAAATTGATTATTGGTGTATATAATTTCGATTAATTTAAGATTTTATGAATGATTAAATCATAAATATGTGAGTTATATTCACTTAGAGATTAATTCTAAAACTTCGTTCTATTATTATATTTACTTTTCATGGTAAAACAATTTTACATGGGCATTATCGTATATTAAATTGACTTATATAAATTATTTCAAAAATAATTTGCCTAATTTATTAATTTGTTTCTTCCATATTTCAATTGTTGTTATATTTTTTGTTTTAATTTGTGTTTATTTAATGGGTTATTAATAAAATTAATATTATGTCCTTATGATTCTAATAATTTTTACTATTTATTTATATTTATAAAGTTCAGTAATGATCATAATAATTTTAGAGATTCATTTTCAGTAAAAATTTCTTTTTGTGAATTATGCAGTTTTTATTAAAAGACTTAAATGCCCTCCCCTATAGGACAAAATGCTCTCTAACCCTAAAGGTATGTCTGGTAATTTAGATCCCTATAAAGGTAAAATTTTCCCCACTTTCTTCTTACCGTCAACCATGTTCTCTATTCTCCTCCTTCGTAGCTTTCTTTATTGCTTCCTTTACATCCTTTCATTCACAGTGACAAGTTCCTATAAACAACAAGATTAGTGAGGGTCTTGTGGCATAGACCTTCTACAAGTAGTGTCTTAGGTCTCGACAATTTGCTCTCCTCCTCCCTCTACACAGCTTACTATGAGGTGGCTCGCTTAGTGTCCATTTCGTGCTACTTACTGTGAGGTTTTGCTCGCTCCTTCCTACATCACGCCTCATGTTGCTTGATGTGGGACTCCTTTCAGTGTCATGCTTTGCACTGACCACTATAAGGATCGCGCCCTGCGCTGTTCGCTGTGGGACTCTTTTCAGTGTCACACTTCATGTTGACCACTGCAAGGATTGTAGCCTACGCTGCTTCCAGTGTTGAGGTTAGCTTCTTAATCTACCTTTTTTGAATTGATGTAAATAGAGGTAGCTTTTTGTCCTTTGGTCTTTTGTTTCTCCTTCTGTGAATGAAACCTCTTACTAACCTCCTCCTTTATGATAGATTCTGGCTCTAGATCATATTTATGCATATTTGTAATGGTATCCTTGATGTTTGGTAGTTGATTCTATACTCGAAGAGGTCTCATTGGCATAAAACTACTAGAGGATTTAGCATCTATTTGCTAGATTTATCACTATTGAGATGTACATTAACCTTTTAAAAACTTTAGGCTTTCACTTCATCATATCAAGCACATTGTTATCATCAACCAGAGCTACCACACCCCTTATTTTCATCAATATAAGTTAGGATCAGATTAGAATCAAGAAGAAAATAAAGAGACTGAGGATTTTTTTTAAAGTCCGCTCATGTCAAGATCGAGTTGTCCATTTTTATTATCTCGAGCATTGAAATATCTAAGCATCTCACTATACTTAACCTTGATAACCAGAGTAGATTCCATAACTTTATAGGAATGCGTTCTAGTGAGTTGCGTAATATTAGGAGTAAAGAGACCCAAACCCTGATTAGCCAATATGTTACAAATTAAAGAGGATAAAGGAATTGTTCAAGTGGGAATTGACAAATTAGAAGAGTACCAAATAGGCTGATTGTCCACTATTTATTTATCGTAGGTAAAACATACCGATAAGCCACTTTTAGAGTGAAACTTAGGTGATAGGCTATTCCGATTTCTACCGTTACATGTTAAGTAAACTAACTTGTTGGATATTTAATTAGATTTAAAAAATTTTATGTTTGTTTATTATTTCCATTACTGAATGTTAGCTAACACTTTTAAGATCTTGTTTCATGTCTTTTAACCTATGTTTCATTTGTTTTTATTATTATTTTATGCAATTTTCACACAGTTATTACTATCTTTATTTTCATGAATATTACTAATCCATTATTCTTCTACTGATGTATAGGAGTAACATGCTAATACCTAAAGGTGGATGAATTAGTGAAACGAGTTACCCCGAAGATGGATAATTGAGACATGAGTGTAAGTGGGTAAATAAGAAATGGTGATGCTCAAAGGTTTCTTGAAATAGGCTTGATCTATTAAGCTAAGTCAGATCACTCTCATTTCCTTTCTTATTTTGGCTTATAAAATTGAGATGCATGTTAGTAGAGTGCTTAGGTCTTTAATGTGTATGTTTGTTGGTGGCTTTTAATGGCTTGTTGAATTGATAAGATGGATACTTATAACCCCTTCCCTCTAAATCATTTCTTTAAATATCCTGCCTATTTGCTATTCTATATTGCTTTTTCTTTAAATTTCTATGACTATGTGTGATTTAGCTATATAAGACTGGATTTTTTTTTAGATCTTCTTTTTCTGAATACTTTTCTTTTGATTTGCCTATTTACCCTCTTGTTTTTTTTTCAAAGTTACGTTGTTTTAAAAAAATCTTATTTTTGGTCCTATGATGAAGATGGGGATGATGAAATTTGCTACTTGAGTCTACCCTAAATATTATTTTCCCCTAAATGTTAAGTAGCATTCACTACATTTTAGCATTTAAATGCTTGATCTGTTGGTGACCAATAATCCTTTATTTCTAGTATGATGGCATTTGGAATCAAGATTAATTTTTTGGTTCATCTCATTCTTTGAATGACATGATTAGTTGCCGATCTAGCATTCTTAGTCTATCTATTTAATCCATTAAGTACTTGCCCATTTTAGGAGTGAATGATTATTTAGGCTGAACTAAAATTAGTAAAGTGTGTATATTTATAAATTTGAGGACATTTTTCATTTTTTATTATTTGTTCATCAATTTATTTTAAAGACCTTTTGATTATTGCTGACCGACCTTAGGCTTTATAGAATTCAAACTAACTTCTATAATGCCCTTTGAAGATTAGATTTATGACTCAAAATAAAAGATTGCGAGGTGACTCCCTTGGATATGTTGAAGTTATAGCTGACTTCAACACATTCAAGAGGTAATGACAGAAACAAAGAGAAGTTTTTACCTTGTTTTGTTGATCTTGTTTTTTCTGTTAATGAATGCTTCTTCTTGATTTCCTAAGTTGCTATCTCTGCTATTGTTTGTGGGCTTTCTTACTAATTTTGCTTCTAATTTCTTTCTTGATAGATGCTGCTGCTACTTCACTTTCTGTGTTTTTTTCTCTCGTTTTCTTTTTCGGCCTATTTTTCTTTACTTCTCTTTTTTTATTCTTTCCATTTCTTTTTTCTGCTCCTTCAATTTCTTTCTTTTCTCTCTACCAGATTTGGGTTTTTTTTCTCTCTTTCTCTCCCTTCTACAGATGTCCCCTTTTTCTTGCTGAATTTTTTGCGTTTTATATATTTTCCATAGTGGCAATTTTGCAATTTTAATGAACAGTAATTTCATTGTTTTATACTATTTATTACATTTGCATTTTTTACTGTTCTTAATATTTCTGTAGGGACTGATGGGCTTGGGCTTGCAGTGGGCTGCTGGGCTTGCATTAGGTTGTTTTAAGCCCAACAACTTATTGGCAACATTGTAATTAACTTCATTTTTTTTGCAATTAATTCCTTTTATTCTAATTTGTAATTTGTTGTAATTAATTTTAATTTTATTCTAATTTGTAATTATTAGTTATTAATTTGTAATTTTTAATTTGTGAATTATTTATTTATTATTCCTTTTTTTCATTTTCTCGTAATTAGTCATTTTCCAACTTATATCAATACTTTATTATTGATTTCTCTTTTTTTATTTATTGTAATTTAATTAATTTTACTACTATTATAATTATTTATTATAATACATGCCTAATTCCTAATCTGAGCATGTTTGTATTAACAAACTCATACAATTAGATCATTTTTCATATCACCGTAACCATCAAACCATGTAATGGATTTAAATAATATACTAAATAAATCTATCAAATATAATACCTATTATCTTTATAATAATGAGCGACACATAATCACCCACCTTCTTTATTATTTTTTACTTTAAAGCTGGACGAAAATGGGTATCTACAGCCATAAATAGGCTGTACCATGTCAATTATCAAAAATATTTTTAAGGAGTGTAGTTGCCCATAATTATAGTATATTATGCTAGACTTTATTCCATAAATATTTCGTAATTATATGTCATTTACTGTCCGGTGATATTATTAGTTCAAGTAACGATCATTTTATGATAGTTATAGGTTATTACGATAAGCTTTCACTAGGCTTCCTAAGTTCATTTCACCTTATTTTTAGTGCAGTTTTCAATATTTGTTTCATACACTCATAGGCCTTAAGCCAATAATACTTAGGCCACTTAAAAAGCCAACACATAGGCATACATGCTACCACAAAAGGTCACACCACAATAGCCATTTTAGGCATATAATTTAGGTACATTACTCATTTACCATCCATAGCCCTCAAAGGTAAATTCAAGCCACTTTTCATACCTTATTTCTAGCTAAGCTTTAAGGTAATTTCCTAGTCATTTTTCATGCCATTTCTTGACTACATTTCATGCCTAGTAACATTAGTGTAGCTCTCAAGTTTAACCACTCTCTAGCCTTGTTTAAGCATTTCTATAATAGTTACCACACATTCCCCCTTGCATCAATAGCTTAAACACAACCATACATATACTTGCACATTACAATGTTAATTTAAGTGGCTGACCCATGGCATATGTCTCGACCACTACTAAGTTTCCTTACTTCCATACATTAACCAAGCTTATTACATGCCATAACGTCAATTCATACATTCAAGGCCTAATGTACATGCATTGTCAACCTTAAATAGTAATTAAAACTATCACATCATGCCATACACATTCCCATGTTAAAGACAAGCTCTTGATCACTCCCTCACCTCATGCCTAACATGCACTTTCCTATTAATTTATAAGGAATTTCAATTATATACCAACACCAAAAACCATTATAAGCACACATTAAACATTATAACACACATTAACCACTATAAACATACCTTTACCTCCATACACATCTCTTGGCTACTAAGAGTTTGACATTAATATTACTTATTTTCATCAAATAACCATATAATTCACATTCTATCAAGCCATATATTATAATCCTTCAATGAAAATACCTATTTAAGCTAATAAATACACTTAAACCATGGCTAAACACAAAGAAGGGCTCCTAAATTTAAGGGCTTGAAGTGAATGTTTGAATTCACTTACCTCACACTTCAAGAGAAGGGAATTCCACTCTTTAAAGCCTCTCAAAATTATAATTTAAGCTTGTCATGGTCCACTTCTCCTCCCTTCTTTAAGCTTCTTTTTGTATCAATTTAGCTCAAAAGCCATTAAAACACATCCCCACAGATGTTAGGAATCCTACACACCTAATTCTAGCAAGAAAATTCAAAAGAAAGCCCAAGGAAACATAAGGGAGCTCATCTTAGCTGCTTGCTAAAATGGCCTCTGACTAGCAAACTTTGGGGATTTTTAATTTATTCTTAGTGATTCCTTTTTTTATGATTCTTCTTCCTCTAGCTCCATAACATATGAAACTTTATTTAGGTGTGCAGAAATTTTAGAATTGGTGTGAAAAAGATGGTGAAAATGGGGAAGGTTGCTGAAGATGGCATTGATTTCCTGCTGGTAGGCATAGGGAAAATTTTACTTTGGTTTAAGTGGAAAAGTCCACTTGTCAAACACTTTTGCCACTTGGCATAGGCCTTAGGCCACATGTCCAAGTGTGGGTGGGTACCACACCACTCGAGCTATCCCGAAACATATAAATTTTTTGAAAAACTTTAAAAATTCACTAAAATTTGCACGAACCTTAAAAAATTACATTATTTATTTTAAAATTCATATTCAAATCCCCTCTACATGCCTGTAAATTTTTGCAGCTAAATTCCATCGATAGAATAGATTTCCAGCTACCTCAATTTACATGGCAACCTCAAAATTATGAGAATTTGCTAACGACCTCAGAATTCAAAAATTCTATCACTAATAGGCTTAGTGGAATTTTTGTGCTTCAAGGTATGATATTTTTGGGTACGTCTGGGCACATCTCGAATTATTCTCAACTTGTAAAAATTTTTATTACCTAGAGGGGTAGCTTATAGTCTAAAATAAATTATTAGTTCTATTACATTGTTAAATTTTGCCTTTTTCATCAATTTAAAGCCCCTTAAAGTTTCATGACTAGTGCTGCTACCTCAATTTACATGCAAGTGACTCGGTAGCCTGGGCACAATTCCCAGACTTAGTGGCCTTGTTCACGAAACCTCGAGAAACGGGCATTACAATTCTTCCCCTCTTAAGAAAATTTCATCCTTAAAATTACTTATAGTAAATAAATAAGGATATTAGGCTCTCATCTGCTCTTCTGGCTCCCAGGTAGCTTCTTCAGTATTATTCTATCTCTATAGCACTTTTACTAGTTGTATGGACTTATTCTGCAACTGCTTCATTTTGTGGCCCAAAATTTGAATCGATTCCTCTTCATAACTTAGATCTGACTGTACTTTAATATTTGCCATAAGAATCACATGTAATGGATTTGATCTGTACCTCCTGAGCATAAAAACATGGAAAACATTGTGTATCTATTGTATCTTAAGTGGTAATGCCAATCTATATGCTAGAGGTTTAACCCTTTCTATAATTTCATAAGGTTCGATAAACCTAGGACTCAATTTTCCCTTTTTCTCAAACCTCAGCACCTTTCTCCATAGAGAAACCTTCAAAAATACTTTCTCCCTAACTACATACTTAATATCTCTCTATTTTAAGTCAGCATATGATTTTTGTCTATTATCAACTGCTTTCAACCTTTCCTTAATTATCTTTACTTTCTCCTCAGCATCTCTGATTAGATCCAAACTAGAAATCTTGTTTTCTCTAACTTCAACCCAACATAAGTGAGTCTTGCATCATTTGCCATACAATGCTTCATATGGGGCCATCCCTAAGCTAGACTAGTAATTATTATTATAAGCAAACTCTACTAGAGATAAGTATAGATCCTTGTTACCCTTAAGCTCAATAGCATATTCTCATAACATATCTTTAAGTATCTGTATCACTATCTCTGACTGTCCATTAGTTTAAGGATAAAAAGCTATGCTATAAGCTAATCTGGTGCCTAAAGCACCTTATAGCTTCTTCCAAAATCTAAAAGTGAAGTAAGGATCCCTGTATGAAATGATAGTCACTAGCATACCATGTAACCAGACTATCTTATCCATATATAGTCTAGCTAGCCTCTCTAAGGAATACTCCATCCTAACCAGGATAAAGGGAGCTATTTTTGTCAATTAATCAATAATTACCCATGCAACATCACATTTAACTTTAGTCAAAGGTAAACCCATCACAAAATCAATGGTCACCTTTTCCCATTTCAACTCTAGTATTGTTGTAGGATGCAAAAATCTAGAAGGAACCTAATGTTTAGCTTTCACTTATTGGCATGTCAAACACTTTGCAACTTACTCTGCCATATCTCTTTTCATATGAGGCCACCAGTAATGAGACTTCAAGTCTAAATACATTTTTGTGCTCTTAGGATACATAAAATAAGGAGTCGCATGTGCCTTTTTTAGTATCTACAACCTCAGGTCATTTGTAATAGTACACATAACCTATTCTAATAATACAAGTAGCCATCTCTTATCAACTCAAACCCTTTAGCTTTCCCCTCTTTAGTTTTGCTTGCCATTTGAACTAGTTGTTCATTTTTCATCTTATTTTCTTTAATCTACTGTCTAAAATTTGGCTTCACCTGTAACTTAGCCAATAAAGCATCTTCTAAAATGTACTGTAACATGACATTTATAGCTTTTAGAGTCATCATAAACTACTTACTCAAAGCATTTGCCACCATATTTGCTTTCCCTTTGTGGTAATTAATCAGGTAGTCATAGTTTTTTATCAATTCCATCAACCTTCTCTGTCTCAAGTTTAGTTCCTTCTGAGTGAGGAGGTATTTTAGACTTTTATGATCTGTATATAAGTAGCATTTCTCTCCATATAGATAGTGCCTTTATATTTTCAAAGCAAACACAATAGTAGCTAGCTCTAAGTCATGAGAAGGATAATTCTTCTTATGTGGCTTTAATTGTCTTAAAGCATAAGCTACTACCTTCCCATCCTACATTAATACACACCCCAAGCCATTCAATGAAGCATCATTATACACTATAAAATCCTTACCTTGTTTAAGTTGAATCAAGATAGGAGATTTTGTTAACATTTTCTTTAATTGCTCAAAACTAACATAACACTTATCATCCTATTCAAACCTCACATTCTTTCTAATAAGTCTAGTCAAAGGAGTGGCAATGATGGAGAATCCTTTTACAAATCTCCTATAATACCAAGCTAATCTTAGAAAACTTCTCACCTTAGTTACATTCCTAGGTGGTTCCCACTCTACCACTACCTTTAGTTTACTAGGGTCAACTCTGATTCTTTTTGCTAAAACTATGTACCACATAAAAGCCACTTCACTCAGCCAAAACTCACATTTACTGAGCTTGGCATACAACTATTCTCTCTTAGGGTCTGTAACACAACCCTGAGATGTTGTTCATGCTCTTTCTGGTTTCTAAAGTACACTAGGATATCATCTATGAACACCACCACAAACTGATCTAGATAATACTAAAAAACTTTATTCATGAGATCCATGAAAGCTGCTGGAGCATTAGTGAGCCTCAATGGCATCTCCAAGAACTTGTAGTACCCGTACTGAGTTTTAAAGGTAGTTTTAGGAATGTTAGCTTCCTTAATACTCAGCTAATGGTATCTAGAACTCAAATCACTATTAGAAAATACACTTACACCTCTCAAGTGATCAAAAAGATCATCTATCCTAGGCAATGGATACTTATTCTCAATAGTCATCCTATTCAGCTGCCTGTAATCAATACATAGTCTGAGTGACCTATCTTTCTTCTTTACAAATAGCACAGGTGCTCCTTAAGGAGATACACTGGGTCTAATAAAACCCTTGTCTAAAAGGTCTTGCAGCTGTACCTTTAGTTTTTTTTTAATTCAGTAGGTGCCATTTGTTAACGAGCAATAAATATTAAAGTTGTACCAAGATATACCTCAATTTCAAAATCTAGTTTGCTCTGAGGTGGCAAACCTAATAGCTCATTAGGGAGCACATTAAGAAACTCAAAAGCAATTGGAATATGTGCCAAATTAGAGTTACAAACATTTAGGTCTATAGCATCGGACGAATATGCTTCACACCCTTTTGGAGAAGTTTTTGTTCTTTAAGAGTAGAGATAAGATTATTCAAAAAGCTTCTCTTACCATCCATTGTCACTATTTGTCCCTTTACAGTCTGAAGGGTCAACATTTTATGTCTACAATCAATTATGGCTTAATGCTCAGTTAGCCAATTCATTCCTAGGATTATATCAAACTCATCAAAAGATAGATCAAATAAGTTAGCAAAAAATATATACCTCTGAATTACCAAAGGGCATTACCTATACACGTTGTTCACATTCAAACATTGCCCTATAGGGTTACTAACTTTGATGTCTACATTAACATGTTAGAGTCTAACCCTTTATTCTATGCTTATGCAGTACATGCATATGAGTGTGTAGAACTAGGATCTATCAAAGTGAAAATTGGAACATCAAATAAATAAAAAGTATTACTTATGATGTCTAGTGCTATAGCCTCTTCTCTAGCTCTCACAGCATACTACTTGGTTAGAGTATGAGCCTTAGACCTAGTATCCTAGCTAGCACTATACTGCTCTCCTTTGTTTTGCCTCTGACCCTTATTCTAAGGTGCAATGTTAGATGCTTATGTTTGACCACCTTATAATTGTCTCTAATAACACTCTCTTATAAAATAATCTCTGGCACCATAAAGGTAACACTCTCCTCATTTGGCTAGTCTACACTACCCCTAGTATTTCTTTTGACAAGTACTATAAGTTAGAGGTTCATTTTTATTACCCCTTATACTAGGAACACTATCTACCTGAGGAGGCAATCGAGGCCTACTCGTAGAAGCTTATCCAAACCTCTGTGTCTATGTTTATCTCTACCCTTGATACCCTATCTAATATTGGGACATAGGTTGAGACTGTGTCTGTGACTGACCCCTCTTCTTACCATCCCTTAACACTACGCTGGATTGTCCCACAATGAACTACCTCTTTCTTTGTAAGAAATCCCTCTTTTCTTTTGTCATTTCTTCCATGTCATATGCAACTGACACTAGTACTAAAAAATCTCTCTCTTTGGGGTTGGCTATCTGCATCCTTAGCTCTACATTCAATTCAGCTAAGAACCCTTACACTTCTCTTCATCATTAGGAATGAATTCTTCAGCATACTTTAGGAGTCTAGTAAAGTCTTTTTCATATTTTAACACTATTCTCTTTCCCTGCTTTAAGGCTATGAATTCTTGTCTCTTCTTATCCTTATAAGAGTTAGGTATGTATATCTTCTTGAACTTCCTAAGGAAAAATTCCCAACTCAGTTCTACAAGTGTTTTCCTTCTCCTAATAGTATTCCACTAGTTACGACCTTCTTCCTGAAGAAGATAAGTGGCACACTATAGATTCTCTACTTCTGCACAGTTTAACTACTCTAAGACTCTGAATGTCCTGTCTAGCAAGTGTTCAGCCCTAGTAGCATCATGCTCCTTCCTCCCTAAGAAATCAAAAGCTCTTATCTTTCTTAGCCTTTTTAGAGGAGTTTTCTGTAGAGGAACTGGTGGTAGAGATGGTACTGGAGCTAGAAGAGGTAGAGGTGGAGTAGCAGAATCAGTAGAGGGATGTTTAAGCAAATTTACTATCTACTATAACATAGCAGCTGATGCTTCTACCTGTTATTGACTAGGGACCTATGGCTATGGCTATTGTGCATTATCACTAGGTTCAGGTACTGATGCAATGCCTGCCCCCTATATAGTAGTTGGTGCAAAGCTAGCCACTTACTGCAAAAGGATTAGTTTATCAAGCTCAGACAACATATTAGTTTAGAGCAATTTAAAACTTAGACATTTGCACTCATGTACTTTGCCTAAGAACATTAACCTATGCTCTAATACCACAAAATGTAACACCCCCTACTAGATTCCCAAAGAAACCCAATAAGTAGTGCACTTCCTACTAGGTCACCTATCCTTAACTCCTTTACAATTATTCGTTTAACTTTTACCTATTCTGTACTGTATAACTATAGCTAACACTAATTTTAGTTATGTCTATTCCTATAGTCCATTTAGGTTCATACCATTATGTTTATGTCAATACAAGGTAATTTCAAGACCAATCATATTTTTCCTAAAAACCCAGTATTATAATGGTTGCCCAAGTCACTATCCCAAAATCTCAACTTGTAAAACACTTCTATAACAGATTCTCATATCTCCTTCTAGACCCTTATGGTCCTTTAGATATCAACCTAACATTAACATTTATTAAACAAAAACACAGGCCTCAAGCTGTAATCAAGAAAATACACATAGAGCCTCAAGCTAACAAAATATCAACATAAGCCATACATTCATACAAGGATTAAAAACTAGTCAATTACTGTGTATTCTTTATTTATACAATTACATCTTGTATTCTTTATATACATAACACCCATTTCCCACCAAAGGACATAGAGTGCAAAACCTATATAAATGGACATTATCAACTATTCACGTGACCTCTTATTTTCCTAAGAATGATTAAACTAAAGTAGCTAAAAACTCAACATAGGCCTTACTCCTCGAGTCTCAAAAGATAAGAAGGAAGCTAAAGAAATCTAGGGCCGCCCCTTTTTTATTACCTTAGAGGGTGTAAGTTAGGCACCACAAGGTAGGAGTCACCACTCGATAGAGTCGAGAAATACCTTGTAGGGCTAAAACCAGAGTGGCTCGAAATCCTACTCTTATTTATACCTCAAATTAATATGGAAATTCATTTTCAATTTATGATACTATTCCTTTTCTCAAGCAATATTTTGCAATTAAAGTAAATCACGCATTCACGTATAAGAAGTTACATAATATATTTACAGAAAAATAAATAAATGCTTGAAATCGAAATAACATACATGAAATCGGGTTATTAATTATTTTGAGAACTTTGGTTCTCACATGCCAA
>CANXYI012245667.1:0-11805 GCA_948208565.1 Hura crepitans | reverse complement strand
TTAGAAATCTCTTACATTTCTCCTATTCATTAGTAGTGAACTCTTTAGCATATCTTATTAGTCTAATAAAATCCTTCTTATACTTTGACATTATCCTCCTACCTTATCTCTGATCCAAGAAATCCTAACTATTCTTATCCTTGTATGAGTCTTTAATATTTCTCTTTCCAAACTCTATTAAGAAGAATTCTTAGGTGAGATCTATTACTACCTTCTTTTTCTTAATGGTATCCCACCAATGAAATGCTTCTTTCTAAAAGAGAGAAGTTCTACACTTTAAGCTCTCTTCCTTTGAACACTTCAGTTGTTCCAAAAATATAAAGGTTCTCTCTAACCATTACTCTATTCATGCTGCATCATCCTTCTTTGTACCCAAAAAAATCTATAACTGCCATCTTTTTAATCCTCTCTATAGGTGTCTTTTATGAAAGAGCTAGTTGTGGTGGAGGTACTAGAGCTAGTGGAGGAGATAGAATAGTAGCTGTAAAAGTATGTCTAAGTAGATTCACTACCTGCTATAATAATTCCAAGGACTCTTAGGTCTATGGTTCTCTTTATGGCTATGGTTGCTATGCAGCATCACTGGGTTTTGGTATGGCTACACTACTAGCTCTGCCTTTAATAGCTATAGAGGTATAATTAGCCACTTCCTCTCTCCTGTCTTTAAGTATTTGATCACTCAACTTAATCAACTACAAAAATAAACAGAACCTATTAGCCTTTTAGCAATGTAGCAATTCAGATAAAATAACCCTAGACATTGGCACTCATGTAAGACACCTAGGAACATATAACCTATGCTTTGATACCACCCAATGTGACATCCCTACTAGACTACATAAGAAATTTGATAGGTGATGCACTCTCTACTAGGTTACCTTTCCTTAAATTGCTCTAAGTGTGCATTCTTTTACACTTATAGATCATTTTCAAAATTTATTTAATATTGCTTAACTCTTTAGTTTATCACTTAAATATTCTTATATGAGGTATAATAGGTCTAGAAAACCCCTTTAATAGACACTCCCCATGTTAAAAAAAAAAATTAGGCAGCACAATGCCTACCTAAGTGACATTTTGAAATTTTTTTTCACTTGTAAAAGCACTTCTATAACATATTCATCAACCTAAAACTTTCTCCTAACTCTTTTAGTCCCTTCAATAATATCATCACATATCAATAACACATCACAATCACACAAGGCTATAAGCCTATAGTTATAAAAAAACTCATAAAGATAAACCATTAAATTATATACATCACACCTATCCTTTTTATTTATACAGACATAAGTAGCCTCTAAGCATGTTAAACTCATAACTTATATTGTTTACATGAGTGAAAACTTAACAAAACATAGAAAAAAGACTCTATGTACCCTTTATAGTCTGTACTGCTACCTTGCATGATCTCTGAGGTTGGACTACTTACCTTTGCGACTTGTACACCAAAACACTAGTATGCTGAGTATAAAACTAAGTGGTGAATCTAATGCATTAAAAATATGTCATATATAGGCACTTAAATGCAATAACATGTTATAAATGCAATGTAAAGATTAACTTCATGGAATGCACTAATTCCAATTAATCAGTCTCAATTTCATTTAATTACAATAATGCCATTCTGTTAATTTTAATTAAATTAATTATTCATTAAATTGCCATCAATTAGGTTTGTGTATTAATTTAATTAAATTTTAATAAGCCTGACTAGATAGACTACACTTAAGACACTAGACTAAGAGGGAACTAAAAAGTTATGTAATGGCCCACATTCTAAACCCCGACCATTGCACTGGCTTGGTTTGATAGTAGGGATTAGTTCACTTAAACTTCTCAATACTGGGCAAGAGATAGTAGGGATTAGTCCATAGACCTCTTAATATCTTAAACAAATTAGGCACCAATCACATTATGGATAGTAGGATCAGTCCATAAGCCTCCTAATATCCAAAAATCACAGCAAGAAACTTCAGTGGATAGCAGGGACTAGTCTATAGACCTCCCAATATCTAAATAATCATCACCATTAAGCACATCAACCACTAATCACATTGTTGATAGCAGGGATCAATCTATAGCCTCCCAATATCTAGAAAATCATTAATAATTATCTAGTAGCTACTAATCCCTAAGTTGATCAGTCAACTTATCTATTAGGTATCTAACTAATGGGCCATCTGACCTTATTTAATGTCTATTTACTTACTTATCATCATATTATAATCTTTAAACATAAAAAATAGATAGTTATACATTTATTTTGATACTCAAAAGTTGACCTGGATAGTTACAAGTCATTTTTGGTCCTACCGGACAGTTACGGGTCAATTTTCCTAATGTATTTTAGGTCACTTTCTTAGGCACAAATAAGTCCACTATAAAACTAATTTAGAACATTTTTTTATTTCCAATTATGTCCATGTTCAAAGCTATTTATAGTAAATAAGTTTTTATGTCATTTTCCTAGATAGTTATAAGGCATTTTTATATTTTGCATATTCAATTATAGGCCTTTTTCATGTCATTTCTCCATACCAATTGAACACATTTTTATCCATGCTCATTAGTCTAAAGCCATCACATTACAAATGGCCCTCGAAGTGGCCTCAAATCCATTTCATATCCATCTAACAAAAGGTTAAAAATTTATACCAAGTTATGTGCCATTTAAGGTTTTATTTTAGGTCCATTGCACTATTTCTTTTTAACTCATTTTAAAGCCCTTTTTTATCTCCATTCCAACCTTTAGTTAACACCCAAAACTTTATACATTTTCATGCCTCATTATTCACACATGTTTCAACATTTCATGGCAAGTAAACATTACACATTCCATGCCTAAAATGACATGCCATAACTTGTACATCATGCTAAATTCACATTACACACCTTTTAGCCAAAGCTTGCTAAAGGCCATTTTCATGTTTTTCTTCAGATTCATCCATGCAAACATATACATTAACATCCTTTAAGCATGAATACACATACACACACACACATGCACACATCACATAACATACTAACCCAGCCTTGACATGCCATACATATGCCTCAACTACACCATGAAACTATGCTTACATGCATTTTTCCATCAAATTCACCATATACACATATCATACTACCCTTAACATGCCATTTCTCATTTAAAACTTTAAGATACCATGGCGTACACATGCCTTACAACTTAAGGCACCCTACACTACCTCTTAGCCACTCAAGGCAACATCACCAAAATTTCCCTTTCTTTACCATACACACACAAATCATACCTTTCCAAATCGCACATACAAAAAGCTATAACATTTCCATCTAATTCAAGCCATACACATACCACACACATACACCATCCTCTTGGCCAAAGTGAGGCCATGATCTTCCCCACTTTTCTTCCATAAAATCATCAAAAAATTCATACATATAACATAAATTAACCTCAATATAAGCATAACACACTATTTTACCTACACTAATTACCTTAACCACAAGTTCCATACACCATTCCTACATACTTTACACATAATTCCTAAATGACAAGCCTTAAATACCTTTATTCTCCTTGTTGAACCTCACTTTTCCTTATTCTTCCATACACACCTTATTCCTTTAGAAAATTCATAAAAAATTTTATAAGCCCCAAATGAAGAACATAGGCACTATTAGATTGGTAAAATACTCTATGAAATAAAATAGAAAGGGAGGAAACACATACACATACAAAGTTGGTTTCTAAGCTCCTTTTATGTACACTTGGGAACTTCTTAAATTTTCTTAGATTCTATAAACATCTATGACCTTCAAACCCTTTAAAGATCAATTTGCAACTTATCAATGGAATTTTTAGTGGTAATTAAAGGCTTATTTAAGCTTGGGAAGTAATGCAATTAGATGAAAAAGATAAGAGTTTGCATCGAAAAAGGAAGGAAAAAGAAAAGGAGAAAATGGAGGTGGGTAAGGTGTTCATGCCAAGTGGATATCTAAGTGGCATAGAGAAATATATAAGTGGTTGAGGTGGCTTATGTGGGGACACATGCCACTCAAGCATCCTGAAAATGCTCGGTTTCATCAAAAACATAGAGGAATTTTAAAAATTCACTCGAACATATAAAAATCTTTTTATTTATTTTAAAAATCCTTAACTAGCCCTATTTAGAGGCTTGTAAAATTTCAAAGCCAAGTTCCCTTAGTAGGATAGTTAACTAGTTACCTTGATGTATGTGTAAAACCTAAAATTAAGAAAAAGTACTAAATGACCTCAAAATTTAAAAATTCCATCACCAATGAATTAGAGGAATTTTGGACCTTTAAGGCATGGTATTTTTAGGTCTGTCTAGGTACATCTTTGGTCATTCCTAGCCTAAATCCATCTAAGGCTATTACCCCCGAGATTATAGCCTAAAATAATTTATGAGTTATGTTAAATCTTTAAATTTTCATCATTTTCAAGCCCTTTAAAGTTTTATGACCAGTATGCCCTATCTCGGGCCTTGTGAAGGTGACCTGACACTTCAGGCACACTTTTTGAGCTTCGAAGGTACTTTTCATAGAGCCTTGACTTCTAGGAATTACAACATGTGTTCTTTTTATAGTGGTTAGATGTTCTCTAGGGCATGTATTTGTGTGATGCATTTATGTATACTTAAAAGGAATGTATATTTTGCTATAAATGATATTAAAAGCATATGTTGATAAATGGAAAATGAGCATTTTTATTTTATGGGTACGAGTGAAGGTATAGCCAAATGGCTTTATAAGCATGCTTTGGGGTTCTAAAAGTGTAAATGTTATTATGTGACAAGATTTGTTTTGTTATAATATGGAATGTATGTTTTCATATCAATTCTATGACATGATTCATTGCAACCATAAATGATGTTCAATTGAGTGTGCATCTTTATAATGGTTAAATGTTTAGATATGCCTATTAAGGATGTTTGATATGTATATGCTTATACTTAAACCATAAATGGTTACACATGATTAGAATTATGTTGTTAGTGGTATGTAAATGTACTCTGTCTATAATGTCACTTTGACTGAATGAATATTGGTACAAGGTCACATTATATTTTAATCATGATCATATTATTTTATTATGTTAAATGATGTATGTAATTAGATTTTAAGAGGCTAGCATGGTTGAATGGATGGGGTATGTCATTTTAAGATGTTAGTCATAAAAATATGACATTATGATTATTTTATTATTACCATGTTATGAATACTAGTGACATGCTAAAGTAAAATGAAAACTATATGTGTGCACATTATGTAATATGGACGTGTGAGAAGTATGCATGCCTCAAGACACATTGTTACTCATTTGGTTATCTGTTGCCCAAACAAAATGTTACAATCTACTAAAACCATGTTAATAAGGTAAAAATAAAATTAAAGATGTTTAAGTATCCCATACGAGTAAACAACCTAGTTGGATAGGTTGATTGGTCATCTAGTAGAACAAAGTAGTTTTAGGGTACTTTTGTACCTTTATGCAATATTTGAGAATGATATGTTGACCTTCAAGTCTAATATTGATTTGTGACCTTTGAGTCTTATGATAATACAAGCCTTCAAGCATAATGTGCAAACCTTTGGGTTGGATATGGTAGGGTTTATATGGTTCAGAGGGCCTAAATGGTCCAACAAGTCCCTATTACCCACTCCAACATAAGTGATTTCCTATATATCGGTGTAATAAACAATTTATAATGAAGCTTAAGATATGAACTTCATGGTATGATATCTTGATGTTTTATACATGATGATATGATTTGGGAACATTTCATGTTCTTATTATTTTAAGTTATATAGACACAACATGTTTAATGTTTAAACATCATGAAAATTGGACATTTGTGATATATCACTATTATGCATGATAATTTTTGGAATGGTTAAACAAGTTATGTTAATTATAATGCTATGTTATTACTTAGCACATCGTGTATTTTTATGATGCATAGGTAAAAGAACCAAATTAAAGTTAAAGCCTCGATAGCTATAAAAGACTAAACGAAGAACACTTGTGTTATTTTGTAGTCCTATACATATAGTTATGTGATGTAATTGTATAGAGGCACTCACATGTAACTTGTGAGGGATTAGGCTTAAGCTGGGTCTATAAATGGTTTTATAACCTTTAAATAAGTTTATTTTCTTTTAAATGTTTGTATGATATCAATCTATATTATATTAAATGTGTTTTGAGATATTGGATGATTCAGAGTGATTAAAGGATCACAAATGTTGGGATTTGAGTTTTGTCAAGTATAGAAGTGTTTTTTCTTATGCAAGGATACTATTTATTTTGTGGTAATGTCTAGTACAACCATTATTCTATTGAATCTTTTGCATGAGGATTCTAGAACTATTTTAAAATTCAAAACAAAAATTTTATTTAAGTGAGATTCTAAAGATTTAATACTTAATCAAATTTTTTAAAAAGGATTTAATTTAATCACTCTTTTAATAATAAGAAAAGTGTAAGTAAGTTAGGAAGATGCTATGTGTGTTGCTTTTTATTTGAGTTTTAAGATCGAACTGAGTAAGGGATGTCACATTCTAAATTAAAAGGAGTGTACCAACTAACCTTCTCAAGGTCAAGCAAGACCATAGCTCCTTCAAGTAAAAGAAGAGTAACATGGGATAGCCTTTATAAAGAATAAACAAAGTGTATAGCATTTTTAGCTAAACCCTTAAAAAATAGAATCTAGCCTTTTGTATGATTTATGTTAATATGGGCTTGCCTATAAGGAAAGAGTCTAAGTTAGTAACTTTACAAGTTAACTTCAAGAAGGAATATCATCAACGTTTCCTAAAGCCATAGATAAATCAATAATAAACAACTAGTAAACAAGAGGTAAGATTATGACATGCCTTTTGAAGGCCAACAAAGTCTCAGCCAAAGCTAAAGAAATTAGGTTATAGCCTATATGTAAATGATAAAGCAAACTAATGATCTAATGCTAACCTTTTCTAAAAGGCTAACTAGTAAAAATTGATAAATGAAGAAATAAGTAATGATATCATCCTCCTAATTTTGTGATGGTCATTCAAGAACAATAACTTCTATAAATCAATATAATAGTTATACATCAACATATAAGCATACTAATGTTGGTCTAAAGTAAAAGTAGTGTAATTTGTGAAAGATATGAAATATGTGGGTTAGCTACAATTAGAGAGTGATCATATAAGTATAAGAGTTCTTAGACAACTTGAAACACTTTAATCAAGGGAAAAACCTCTTGTGAACGAAAACAAAAGACGTGATCATTTGAATCCCAATAACTACTAGCAGCTTATAGAAAGGACATATTCAACTCAATAGGTGCTAGATTCTCAAACTAGCTAGACCTATAGGCTTGAGTGCAATGCCTAAAAATCCCAGTTTTGTGAATAGTGTCTCCTATAGTAAGAATAGTATTTCTTTGGAAATTAGGTCAAATTGAGGTGACTAAGAGGAGTATCAATGATGAAACTATCATGGGTAAAATAAGGGTTAAAAATAAAGTTTTAGGAGCAATCATTGAACCAATAAAAATTTTCACATTGGTATCTAGTGAGTAGTTAATTTAGTTTAAGTCGAGTGATAAAATACTCTGGATGTCTTTAAAATTACCTAAAAAGAGCATGATCAGAGGGTTAAAAATTCTAATTAGTACATTGGTGCCAAAATCAAATTTTTTTGACATTGATAACTATTTTATTTGAATTGATGAAAAATGCGATTGATTAATTAACCGAGTTCCCATTAGTTTTTGGGGATAAAACTTTAGAGGCTCTTAAATTGGGAAATTATAGAATTTTTGGTACCTAAAGAGGAATTTTTAGATACCTTAAAAATTAAAAGCACAATTTCAAAGCTTTAAACTTAAATAGGATTAATTGTTGCTATCAGATCATCATATGGCTCAATTGTGGCTGTCGATAGTCTTAATGTGAAAGGTGGGTATGGGTGTTTGTGTGAGTGATGTATGACGTTACTCAACTCATCTTTTTCCTATTCCACCCCAAACCCCATGTTGCACCTTATTTCTCTATTTTCTCAATTTCTTCCTTCATTACTCCATTAATTCTTATTCAAAAGCTTCAATTGATATATGAAAAATAATCCTCTATGCGTTAAAAGCTCTGATATGGTATTAATTTTGTTAGAAAAATCTACTTTGGAGGAAAAAGAGAGGTTTAAAGATTTAAGGCTTCTACCCCTTAAATTAAGGTAAACCATAAATTGAAACCCTTTTAGGTAATTGGGAATGCCCGGCTTAATGATTCAAGTTTTATTTTTGAGTTTGGCATAATGTAGATTTTTTTATGAAGTTTTCTATTTTAATTCCTATTACGTAACTTAGAGAAAGTGGAGGAAAGCCAAGCCAAGGAAAAAAAGGCTATGAGGTGTCATTCAGGAAGCTAAATAATCACTTTGTAAGTGTATTCAATAAAATATGTGTGTGCATATGTGTTTTACGCATTTACAAGAATGAGTTCATTATGTTCAACTTTATTAGTTTAAGGGTTTAAATAACTCTAAAGTGACAATAATGGTAGATTACTATTTATCGAATGTTAAAAGAATGAAATTAATGGAAAATAGATGAAAAATACAGTAATGGGAGAAATTCAAACCTTAGCTGAATGGTATTTATGCACAGTGCTAGATGGTAATTTAGATAATTACTATAAAAGTAGGCATAATTAGAGTGTTCTAGGCTTTAATAAAATGGTACATTATGAATTGGAAATGTAAAATGATGAATGTGTAAAATAGTTGAGATGTTAGGTATGTAATGAGTGTGTGTTGTTTGTTGAGAGGTATGATATATATTATAAACACCTAACCTTTTAGGCTTATGATAATAACTAGAGAAAGGCTTAAGCAACCTAGAACCTTGATACATATTGATTATGATGGTACAAGTCCGCTTGGACTTGATACCTTGAGGTTCGCATCAACCCACCAAAATCCAACCTAACCCATGGCCTATGGCTTACCAAGACAAACAAAGGCCCACATCTGCACTGATTAACACAGACTTGGCATAAAAACTGGGTCCAAAGTCAATAAATTATTTGGGTAAACCTATAACCTAGGTTCGCACGGACTTAACAAAGATGGTCTACACAAACCTATCATTAAAAAGCTTTTAAAAGTGTAAGCTTCCTATTTAGACTTTGTTTCCTTATCCTATCAAGACTCTACATCTTCTGGATGGGAGAGCCACCCTACCAAGCCTATAAATACCTTTTCTTGGGTGAGAATAGGGAGGCAATTAAAAAAGAAAAATAAGATAACTCTTCACCCACTATCTCAAGAGTCTAAGCCTTGACTCTAAAGTAAGAAGCAATATACTAGACCTAAGCCCACACTAGAAAAAATAATTATTCTTTCTAAAGCCCTACCTTTGCATTATTACTAAAAATCTCATTTACAAGGTAAGATATGAGGCTTGTGTTATTCATATCCATTTATTTTTTTTATAAATTGATGATCTGTCATGATTAATCATATGTAAGGTGATTCTATGTAATGCCCACATCAATTATAAGAGTAGGTTGACATTTTAAGCTATTTTATTAGCATTTAATTATCCATTAAAAAGGCATATTCATTCTAGAATTAATAATCCAATTACATAGACTTATCTTAATCTATGCTAAGTTCTATATGGACATAATAATTGAATATGTGCATGATCTGACATTTATGCAAACTATTGTTTGATAACAATCTTTTTTACTGTCATATATGATATGTTGAAACATATTTCATTTACCTTATTGACATGCCTTAATGTTATTACCACATTGTATGACTATTTTGCTTCCAATGACATATGTTGTTAATGCCTTCAAATTAATGTGTGGTTTGCATAAACTCTCTTTCATGAGGAGAGTCATTCGCATGGATATATGTGTTTTATACATGAGTGTATTGCTTGTTAGTCCATATGGACTCCTTATTGCCAGGAGTATAATTTGCATAGACATATGTTTTGAAATCCATAGCTTAAGAACACTATTATGATACATGTATGTTTTTCTTATGCATGATTAGTTTGTCATCTCTATAATCATAGCCTTTATTTGTGCATGTTTCATAAATATACATGCTTGTATATGATATGATGCCATTCTATTTAGCATGGTTATAGTTATATCCCAAAGGAATTTTATCTCTATTACTAATCATTATCCTTTGAGTTGTGAAAAAGTTGACCACTTTTGTAGGATGTGAGGTTTGGACAAACATTGCTCTCATGACATGCTATAGTCTACATGGACATGGACTAAAGGCCCTATTCAGTCTACATAGACTTAATGATGCAGAGATAGGACCAAATAACATTTTCTGTATTTGTTTATTAGGTTTTGTACTTCTTATTTTCTTTTGGTTATTTTAGGTATAGGTAGATTAAACAACTTGTTTACATGCCAAAAACATAACTTCACATTAATGGATTTCTATATAATTAATGGTTGTTTTCTTAATAAAATAGTTTTGATTTTTCCTTAATAAAAGTCACATAGAAAATGTATTTTAACAAAGGCCAAACTCTATGAGATAGGAGTTAGGTAATTATCGCCAATTCCTATGGAATTATGGGTAGTTGTCATGTCAAACAACCATTAATGAATTACCCTATTTGTGAATGCTTAATCTATAAATATTCTTATTATATACTCTAAATACAACAAAATTACTTTCTCTAAGTGAAAAGGTGACATGAATGCTTTAATTAAATGCTTACTTGAATGATATGAGATTGATAAATGTTAATATATAAAAGAAGGTATATTATTACAACAATGTTAATATATAAAGGAAGGTATATTATTATAGCATAAATAAGATCGAATTCTGAACTATTTTTGGGCAAAAGATCATTTTTCTCAATGTAGAGCAAGGTGGTGACTCTAAACACTAACAACCTCATCCCTAGTAATAGCTCTTAAATCTACAGTGGCGACTCCACTAGGGATCGAGAATTGAATCCAAAAGTGCCCAAATAATATGCCTTCTAATATTCTAATTTTTATTAGTCCCATGCACTACATTGTATATACGCCATGTCCTTTTTTACCCTTGATGGTGTTACAAAACATGAACCCATTTTTCATTCAAGAATGAGGAATTGCTAGTATATCTATCACTCACAAGCCTTATACCTTTGAGAAGGGACCTCCCACTTGTAGAAGCCATATAAACCTATTTGACCAAGCTATAAGCCTATATCGTTAAGCTTAGCAACTTCCCCTTGGTTATATTACCCTAAGTGTTTATGAGCGTATTCTGATTACTATATTAACCCATTACATTTAACCTTTTTTGAACTGGGGCTAAGCCCATTATACCTTTTATCTATAATGGGCCCAAAATAATTTCACCTCAAATAAGATTTAAATATTATAGGGTATTATCTTCACATGTGCTTTAAACACAAGAGACCATTTGGGCTTAATTAAGCTCATAATTAAACTTGGGTTTCCCCTATTGGCATTTAGGTAATCCCACCTATAAAAGAAATGGCTTGACCATGTGTGTGAGAGAAATAAGTTTGGAAGGCTCCTTGCTTGTGTTTGTCATCACTGCATCACATACATGTATCCCATGCATTGTTAATATATAGTTCATACATCATTTCTAACACATGGTTTTATAGCTATCATTGATCCCTTATTCACTACTTAGTAGAAGAGAGTAGGCAAGCATCCTAAAGAACTAACAATCTACTACAAGTTCAATCTAAGAGGAGAACTATGTCTATTGATTAGTTTGTAACTAAGTCCATGTTGTTG
>CANXYI012245655.1:0-10570 GCA_948208565.1 Hura crepitans | reverse complement strand
CCATATTGCCCATGGTGTTTGGCTCTGATACCAATTGTTGTGGTCCCAATTTGTGGATCAGAACACCGGGTGATAAATTAAGCTCGTCAAAGGGAGCTTGTACTTTCGAACTCGTCAAAGGGAGTTGCGTACCTTAGGACTTCTTAGAGAGAGAATCTGATTTCTTATACTTTTAATTTTCTGCTTGTTTTATTTTTATTTCTTTTCTCTCTTTAAATAGAGATTATTATTACAATAATAAGGAATGTCCCCTAATCAAGGCTAAAATATATAGATACTAAAATAAACCTTTTCTGGTCTAGGAAACTAAAATAAAAAGGAAAGAAATCACATTAATTCAATTTATAATCAGCTAGCTAATTTAGGGAACTAAATAAAAGGAAAGAAATCAAATTATTTCTTCCACCAGCTGTAACACTATATCTTTCCAAGCATGAGAGGGAACGGGTAATGGTTGTAACAGACTAGGATAAGCAGTAGATTTTAGACTTGCATCTCTTACAAACATCACATTGAGAAACCCAAGCAACCACACTTTTTAGCATATTAGGCCAATAGAAATACTGTTGGAGTCTATGTTGGGTACCCTTACTACCTGAATGGCCCTCTATAGGTGAATCGTGACAAACCTTAAGTAATTGCTCTCTTAAGGAAGAAGGACAACCTATGTATAACTTGCCCTTATATCTCAACAAACCTTTAGAAATGGTAAAATTAGGCAAAAAATGGGGATTGATGGAAAGAGATGTAATAGTAGCTGGAAGGTGGGGGTCATTGACATAATAATCAAGAACATCTTGGAGCCAATTGGGGATGGAAGAAGAACAAGAGAGCTGCTGGATGTAAAGGGTAGGATAGGGTTGTCTAGATAAGGCATTAGCCACTTTATTATCAAGCCCTTTTTTATATTGAATTTGTAATCCAACCCTAGGAGTTTAGAAATGCCTTTTTTGTTGAATACATTTATGTAACCTTTGCTCTAATAAGTGTCTGATGCTCTCATGATTAGTTTTAATAATGAATTGTTCTTTAGAAAGGTAATTTCTCCATTTGGAGACTGCAATGAGTTCTCTCTCATATGCATATGAGGTCTGATGTTTGGGGTTTAAGGGTTTAGAAAGATAAGCTAAGGGTCAACCTTCTTGCATACAAACTGCCCCTAGACCATGATTACTAGCATCACATTCAAGAATGAAGGGTTTAGACAAATCAGGCAAGGCCAAAACAGGGGCTGTACTTATTACCTCCTTAAGTTTAGTAAAGGCATGATGAGCTAAGGTAGACCAATAAAACTGGTCTTTTTTTGAGAAGATCAGTTAAGGGTTAGACAAAATGCCATAACCTTGTATCTCCTGTAATATCCTATTAAACCCAAAAATCCCCTTAAAGCTTTAAGATTTTTGTGTATAGGCCAGGAAACCATGGCTGAAATTTTACTAGGATCAGTGGAAATTCCAGCAGCTGAAATAGTGTGGCTAGATAAGAAATAGAGGATTTACCAAATTCACACTCAGACATTTGAGCATACAAGCTATTTTGCTGCAAGAGATCAAAAACTATCCTCAAATGATCAAGATGAGCTTCCAAGGCTATAAACCAGTATATCTTCAAAAAAGACTAGGATAAATTTCTTGAGATAGGGTTGAAAGACACTATTCATAAGGGGTTGAAAAGTGGCAGCGGGCATTGGTCGGCCCAATTGGCATAACCAAAAACTCATAGAGGCTAGAATATGTCCTAAAGGCAGTTTTGTAAATGTCAACAGTAGCCATTCGTATTCGATGATAGCCAGACCTAAGGTCAATTTTTGAAAATATTTCAGCACCATGTAACTCATCCAAAAGATCTTCAATAATTGGAATAGGAAATTTATCCTTAATAGTAGCCTTATTCAACTCCCTAAAATCCACACAAAATCTCCATGTCTCATCTTCTCTCTTAACTAAAAGAACTAGGGAAGCACAAGGGCTATTTCTAGGCTAGATGATGTGAGAATCCAACATTTCTTGAACAAGTTTTTCAATTTCAGTTTTCTGGTGGTGGAAGTACTTGTATGGTCTGATATTGACTGGTACATAATGTGTTTAAGGGGAATAGCATGATGTTGTAATCTAGGTAGAGGTAAATAAGAAGGGATTTGAAAAATAGTAGAGTAAGTTTGTAGAAAGGTGTTTAATGAATTAGGCAAAGGTTGTGGTTCAGAAACTGGTAATGGGGTATGTTGGGGAGTTAAGGTGAGAAGAAATAGCTTAGAGGTGATCCCTTTCCAACTAGAACTCACAGCCTCGTTTAAAGCCTTAGAAGATATCATTCTAATACTGATTTTATCATCTAAGCCCTACAATTCTAAAGGTTTACCACCTAACAAACATGATGGAAAGTTTATTAGTAGCAAAATCAAAAGTCATTAGAGAATGACATTTCGTCCTACCTACTCCAAGAATCATATCATAGTCACCTAATTCTAAAACCCTGACATCAACATGAAATTTATTACCTTTCATTAGGGCTGTGCAAAACCGAACCGAAACAAAAAATTGACAATTTGGTCTATTTGGTTTGGTTCTTTTGGTTCTCGGTTTTTTTGGTTTGGTTTCGGTTTAATCGGTTCGGTTCTTGGAGGGCAAAAATCGAAAGAATCGAACTGATCGAACTTATTAAAATGACATCATTTTGGGGCTTTTATATATAAAAAAATAAAAAAATATATAAAATTTCAGTTAATTCGGTTCGGTTCTAAAAAATCGGTTTTTTTCCGGTTCGGTTCTTAAAATTTTGGAATTTTGGTTTTCGGTAACCGAACCGATCGGTTGAACACCCCTACCTTTCATAAACCATCTACACCTATTACATCTTGCACTAACTATTAATTTTCTCTCATCTGCCACTAACTATATCAGTAGAGCTCTAAATCACAGGTAACTTAGTGTCTTTGGCCACTTTGGAATCTTAAAAACTGT
Organism: Hura crepitans; assembly: GCA_948208565.1. Lineage (NCBI taxonomy): Eukaryota > Viridiplantae > Streptophyta > Magnoliopsida > Malpighiales > Euphorbiaceae > Hura > Hura crepitans. The sequence continues at coordinate 7,610 of CANXYI012245655.1, read as the reverse complement.
GATTACTTCCTCTATCGGTTAAGATCATTGTTTAATTGCCCCTTAAATTTTAATGTATTATTACTTAAACCCCCTTCTACAACATGAATAGAAAGGGCTATATGTTCATTAGATCCCTCTATTTCTGGAGATTCAGTCGCCAACACTTCCTGCCAATCATCCTCTAATAATTCATTGTTTGCTTCAATGTTAAGTAGCATAAGTTTCTTAGAAGAACACTTATGCCCTGGCTTAATTAAGTCACCACATTTAAAACAAGTATTGGATTGTTTGGTAGAATGAGAAGAACTTTTAGCTAGGGGACAGAGAAGACTGTTGGGAAGTAGAAATAGTAGGTTTAGAGGAATAAGAAGATTGAATGGGGTTAGAAGACCAAGATCTAGGAGTAGATCTAAAAAGTTTGTTGAGATTTAAGAGCATGAATGTGTTGTTCTTCTAACTTAGCCTATTCTATGACAGTATAAAAATCACTAGGCTTAAACATCTTAACAGATCTAATGTCCTCTCTCAACCCTCCTATGAAACTAAAAGTAAAGAAGGATTTAGGTTGATTAGGATAGATGCGCTTCATTTTAAGTTTTAGACCTTCAAATTTATCTAGATAGTCGTCAACAGAATTGGTTTGCCTATGTCTTTGTAATTCTTCAACTCCATTTTCTTCCCCAAATTTCTTAAATCTAGAAGTGAGCCTCAACAAAATCTTCCCAATTAGCTAATCCCTTATCCTTGGACCAGTTTAGAAACCACGCTTTAGCATGACCTTGCAAGAATAAACTAGCTACCTCTATTTGTTTATCAAGGGAGATCTCATATATTAGGAAATATTTCCTAAGTTTAGCTACCTAGGGTTTGACATTAGATCCATCAAAGAAGGGTAAATCATGATTTGACATTAGATCCATCAAAGAAGGGTAAATCATACCTTGGAACTAATCTAGGCATGTAATTCCTACCCAGAGCCCTAAAAGGATATCCCTCAACATGGGGCAGAAGTAGGTAGCAAACCTCCATCAATTTAAGGAGGAAGAGAAGTAAGCACAATAGGGTCCTTACCACGATTAACTGGTGGTGGAGCACTACTACTTGAAACATAGGAGAAAGGTGGGTTGGGTTTAGGTGAAGAATCCAGGGTACCTTGAATTAATTAGGCCAAATAGGGAACGGATCTCTGATTCTCCAAGCGCAATTGCTCACAAATCACCTAGGTTTTACGCTTTCGGTTCGCATTGAATGATGTCGTTCGGGTCTCTTCCTCTTTGAGGCCGGTCAAACCGAAATAACCAAAGACTCAACCTAAATCTCACCTTTCAAGTCCCGAAAGACGAGAAGGAAATTAAAGGAATGTTAAGCCATTCCTACTCAATTAGCTTAGAAAGAGCGAGTTAGACACCATAAGGTAGGAGTCGCCATCCAATCGAGGGTTGGAAAATACCTTGTGGAGTTAAAACCAGAGCGGTTCGGAATCCTACTCTTATTTATACCTCAAGTTAATATGAAATTTTGGATTAAATTTATAATTTTATCTTTTATCTCAAGCAGGTTTCACAATTAAAAAGCATTCAATCACATAATAAAACATACATATTTACGAGCACAAAAGAAATACATGAATTTATAGAATGTCATACATCAAATTGGGTAATTGAGTTTCTTTGAGAACTTTGGTTCTCGCATGCCAATTTATGAAAACAATTTTATTATTCGACTTTTATTAAGGAAAAATCAAAACTCATTTTTTTACTAAAAACCAGTTAATTAGGTATAAAATAATTTGGTTATTTTTTATAATGTGTAAATATTGTTTTATGCCTATTACAACATTCATGGAAAATGTAGGAAATGCGAATAAAAATAAATTACATAATAATTACCTAAAATACATTCTAACGAAAAAGAAAATAAAATTACATTGAAATTGCTTAAAATACAATCTAATCCAAAATTAATACATAAATAATAATAATAATAAAAAAAAGGAACTTGTTAGAAAAAAATAAATATTAAAGAAAGAAAATAACGAAAATAAAGGAATAATAAAGGGATTGACTTCATCGGAGTGTGTTTGATAAGAAGGAAAAAGACAAGTTAGACAAAATCCTATTAGATCTCAAACAATTTGCATCCACAACAAAATTCAACATTAGTATGAATAATTGAATAAAAAGATGAACAAAATAATAAAGACTATAAAATTAAATACATAAAACAAATTAATAAAATACACAATATTAATAAAACATAGGTAATAAGTTATTACTTCTAACTGGTAGATGGACAAGAAAATAAAATATAGTTGCCGCATCTAATTGGTAGATGGGCAACAAATAAAATAACTAAAAAGGACACCACGATTGACTGGCAGACGGATGAAAACGAAAGAAAAAAGAGTAGAAGAATAAAAATAGGTCGACCCACCGTGTATAATTGCTTTTAGGATTGATCTTCAATTAAATCAATGAAAAGGTTCAAAATAATTTTGAAATCAAATAAAACTTTTTGAAATTAATAAAAATAGCTTGGGGTGCTTTTTTAATTTTTTAAGCGTGTGCTAACTGAAAAAGTCGACCTCTTTGACTGACCTAGGGTTCGCCTTTTATACATGCAGATCGAGGTGGCAAGTGGCCATTTTGGGTAGGTGAAAATGGGCATTTGACTGAAAACGGCCGTTTGCATGTTTGTCCGAAGAGGAATCTTACCTGGATTCTGCTATTTTGGCAAAACGACGCTGTTTTGTGGAGGCCAAACGGCCGTTTTAGGAAAACATGAGACAACCATTTTGTTTCAGGGGCAAAACGACACGGCCCAAAGCTTGTAAAATGCAACTTTTTTTCAATTATAAAACATATTTTCCTTTTTCAAATGCTCTATGCCCTGGGCCGGGGGGCTAAGCCCTTAGTCCACTATAGACGCCTATTTTTCTTGCAATTCGAGTCGCACCGCGAGCTTTTCGGTTCGGGTAAAGGTCTATGCTCAAAAGCTAATCATGATCTTAAAACTCTTAATGAAGAAATCTTCAAGTCGGATGTTAACATTCCTATTTGTTGGAACTTTTGTTCTTTTTTTTTTAATCATTAGGCAATCCAAACATGGTAGCCCTAGAAACCCATTGTCTAGGGTTGCTTTTGCATCAACGTCTCCACGTGTTGGGTATGCTCTTGGAAAGAAGCCTAGAGTGAATTGCAACGCAATTCAAGTTGCTGCATATACAGGCCGGCTTGCTTCTTGAGCTTGCTGCTGAGATAGTAGAGTTGCTCATCACAAGACATTCAACCTGGCTTTGACACCAAATGTTAGGATTAGATCCTAAGAGTAGAGTAGAGAAGCAGAAAATTTACAGATTGAAGAAGAACAGAGGGAAACAGAATAGGTTAGAGCAAATAAGGAGGGAAAATAGAGTTAGAGTGAGAGAGAGAGAGAAGCATGAATTGCATTTCATTCCAAAGTGGTCCCCCAATATGTAGAACTGTTACATATAAGCATAAGGCTACTTTGCTATACAGTAACCTTCAGTATTCTATAACAGACCCCAAATAGATCTCTTTTTACAATTAGTAAGCAGTACATATAACTGAATTTAACTAACTTTTTCAATGAATTACTTTACCCTTGCTCCTGTATGTAACATAGGAATATAAACTGATAAGTATAATAATACTAATAAAACTCTTCTAATAAATATTAGAAACCAAAATACTAGATAGGAGTTTTACTACTATTAGGAATACTAATTCTGTCTGCAATAGCATTAATGCATGTAACATTACTCCCTTCCTGGAAATTGAGCTTGTCCTTTAGCTCCTTCAAGCGATGGTTACAGTTGAGAATAGGTGGTAGCCATTTTGTCACTTGAAGAAAATTACAAACTCATTGAATAATTTACCACGTTGCTGTGCAGTTTTGTTGATTCCATTAGGCAAATTCCCATGTTGAAAACTCTCTGGTTGCGATGGATGCGCCAAGCCAGACCAATTTTGAACTCCTGATTTCAAGCATTGTACTGCTGTAATGGATCCTCAAAACCCCTTGTGATAAAAAAGTCAATCTTCATAATTTGGGGCATTTTTCTGCTGTCTTGCGGGGTTCTTCCTCCTGGTGGCTGGTGTTTCACCTTCTCCATTTGTTAGCTGGATGTTTGCTTGGTTAGGCAGCAGTGCCTTGTTGCTATTGGCAGTGGCCTCTCCCTCTTTGTTTGCTGACGTGTTCAGGTTGGGACAATCGCATGCAGTTGCTCATGTAATTGCAAGAAGGGCTGTTGAAGTCGACTGCTCAATCAGCTTTCAAACTTTGAAAGCCTAGCTTCTATTACCAACTCTATTATCCTGTGTTCCTCGTGCAATACTGATTTGATCTCATCGCCCATGGTGTTTGTCTCAAATTGAGGATCGGAACATCGGCCAATGAATCAAGCTCGTCAAAGGGAGCTTGTACCTTCAAATTGATCAAAGGGAGTTGCGTTCCTTGGAACTTGTTACAGAGAGTTGCCTATCTCTTCTATGTTAGCTGGAAATTCTGACTTATTTTATTGATCATGTCTCTTTAACTAGAGAATACAACCCTAGAAATCTTATGAAAATAGGAATTATTTTCTAACTAGGAAACTAAGAATCCCTTCTAATTAGGAGTAATTAGAATAGGAATATAAACTAATAAGTATACTAATAATAATAAAACTCTTCTAATAAATATTAGAACCAAAATACTAAATAGGAATTTTAATACTATTAGGAATATTAATTCTGCCTGCAATAATGTTACTTCCTGTAACAAAGTATTTGTCAATTAAGGATTCGTATATTTTAGTTATTTTTTTTTTTTCATATGAAGAAGTTGGTTGTGAAGTTCGTGACATTTAGAATGGTTTTGTGTGTAGTTGTTGGGTGTTTTAGCTCAAATTAAGGCTGACAAGGACTTGGTTGAGGCCCTAGTGCAACCTGTTGAAACTGCTGACAGGCTTTATCAAGAAATTCAAACTTGGCAAAAGCAAGTTGATGATTTGGAGTATAAGCTTGACTTTCGTGGGCAAGGTGCGAGATCTATGGAAGAAATTCAATCCGAGCTACGTAGTTTGCAGGACACAAAGTAAATATTTCAATCTATCCACTTTTATTTCTTTGATTTCTTAAGCTTAATTGAATTGTTCAGCAATTAATAAAATTAATAAGCATGCTCATGTTACAAATTATGTTTTCACATTTGTTTTTGTTTTTGAATTTAGTTTTTAAGTTCGTTTTTTTTCTCCTTTCTACATTATTCATTGATCGAACCTATTGCTCCTCTCTTCTTAATTCTTAAATTTTATCTTTCTCTTGGCAACTAGGGAAGCTTTGCATAATGAACTGGAGAAATTAAGGGATGAACAAAGATACATGGAAAATGATTTAAAGCACATTCAATTACGATGGCATGCTCTGAGAGAGGAGAAAGTGACAACAGCTAACATCTTGCGTGATGTCAAAAAGGCAGAAGAAGAGTTGGAACGCTTGATTGAGGAAAAGAGTCAAGTTGAGCTTGATGAGAAGGTCCTATTCTGTTACCAGTATCTCGTCTTGATTGTCAAATGTTCATTGATGCATTCACTTTTCCATGTGCATTTTTTGTGTGTTTTAATACTCCTGTAGCAACATATCTAAGCAATTAGCAGGCCAGTGCTAGGTAGTGGCCACTTACATTTCAAGGGTACCTATCCTCGTTGATGTATATTTTGTAGCATAATTCTATTGTCAATTCCACTTTGTAGAAAAAATTGGTTGGTTACTATAATAAATATTTAAGGATTACAATTGGTGGCAATGTGGTCTACCATTATTTAGTTTCTAATTTCACTTAGTGATGAAAATTCAGAATTTTTCTTGCTTTTGTCTAATGATTACTGAGAAACTATTATTTGTGGTTCCATCTTTTTTTTGGTTATTTTCCATGGTAAATTTAGTCAATTGTATCTTCCTGGCAATATATGAGATAATTTGCCTGGATACTCTTAAGTGGTTTGTTGGGATATGCAGTTTTTAGATGTCAAATTACCTTGAACATTTGTTCAATGCACTACACACTGTTTTTATCTCATAGGGGTAATACATTAGCAAACTGATTTCTTTAGTACTTTTCAGCATTTGGCAGAGGCTCTTGGCCCTTTATCTAAAGAGAGAGAAAAATCACAGGCTTACTACAGTGAATTGAAAGTCAAACTTGAGCAGGAATATGAGGAGCAGAAAAAACAACTAGAAAATTATCAGTGGGAAGTTGACTCGTTGCTAAAAATTAATTCTAAAATTAAGGAGTAAGTTCATGAGCCTGACGATTATTTCTATTTATCTTCTTTTACAGGTTTCCCCATGCTCATTCTCTTATTTAAATTTGCCCTTTCAGGTATAATGATTTAAAGAAGGGGGAGAAACTGCAGGAGATGCAAGAAAAGCTATCTGTATCCGAGTCTCAACTTCAAAATTGTGATGATAGGAAGCAGGAGATTTTAGCGAAAATAAATCACAATAAAGAAATCATACAATCACAAGCGAAGATAAAAAGAAATATTGAGGATAACTTGAATTACAGGAAAACAAAGGCTGAGGTTGATAAGCTTACCCAGGAGATTGAGTCATTGGAAGATCAAATACTCAAGATTGGTGGGATATCTACCTTTGAAGCTGAACTTGTGAGATGCTCACAAAAAAGAGAGGGACTTCTTTCAGAGGTACATATGAAACATCAGGACCATACTATACTTGTTTATATACTCTGTTTGCGAATTTCATCATATATGCTTGTAACTTCTTGTTATAGAAAGTAAACCCATCATCTGAAACAGTGGTCATCTCTCCAAGGTGCAAGAACTTCACTTTGTGGCTATGACTTTCACACTTACATGTCTTGCCATTTACGTAAAAAATTCTGTTCACTTTCTCTCTCTCTCATTTTCTAATTCAATGTCTTCGGAGATTGCCTACTGTTTCTCAAATAATAAAACAAGTTTGGCTCTACTGGTGAGAAATAAAAGTTAGAATAGATCTCTGATAGCCTTGAGGCTGCTAAGAAATCAGGCATTGGATTGTGATTTGATATTGTTTTACATTCCATACGGCCTGTTCACTCAATAGTATAATCTCTTGGCTTACAACCTGTTTTGTTTTGCCATAGTTACTTTTGTTGTTCTATTCCATCTTATATGGTCTGACTTTATTTCTTATATTCAATTGGTGTTCCATCTGTTCCCTGGATGCAAGAAGTACTGATAAATCACGGATCTGCCTATGTTTGTTGACCTCCATGGTAGAGGCTAATATAGCACCCATATTGACCATGCAACTGTTCTTCTTCAAGAACAAAATTGATCTTTGAGTTGATCAGATTGTTATTTCTTCAAGCTAGTTACTTTTTGCAGCCACCAGCCCCCTCTGCTACATATTAAACCATTTCTCCTCCTTTTCTACATTGCAAAATGTCAGATTTGGAGAAAATAAATTGTTTTTATTTTCTGCTATATCAATTGCATAAGGAGAGGAGGTTTTTATACTTGAATCTCCTCACTAAGAAAGGAAATAATACAATTAATGCCTAGTCTGAACAGAATCAAGCTCAACTAGGAAAGAATATCCAGAAGAGATCTATCCTAA
>CANXYI012245644.1:0-11561 GCA_948208565.1 Hura crepitans | reverse complement strand
CATCATCAGTATCACAAGTACCACCTATTTTCTTTAAAAAGATGTTAAATTTGCTGAGATAGGCTACTACTATTACACCTCTAGCACCTACGCTGGTTTCATAGTCACCACAACATACATTTTTAGCTCTCTAAAAGACATAACTAGAGAAGATTAAAAAGATGAGAGTTGAGGATTTCTTGGGTGAGAAAGCTATAGATGTTGGTAGAGTTAAGTATCGGTTAGACAGGACTGAGTGGATCATGAATTAGTTGAGATGTTCTCCTAAAGAGAAGGTTATCTATGCTACCTCTCTTTTACAAGAAGAGGCATACCAATGGTGGGTTATAGTAACAGAACACAAGGCTAAAGAGGATTTGATATAAGACTTCTTTCTAGAAGAATTCTACAAGAAGTACATTATAGAGAGGTACTTAAACAGTAGAAGAAAAGAGTTTATAGACATGAAACAAGGCTAAAAGACTATAACTGAGTATGAGAAAGACTTCACCATGTTGATAAGATAAGCCAAAGATGTGGTGTAAACTAAAGCTAACAGATGTAAGAAGTTTGAAAAAGGGCTCAATCTTGAGATTAAGTCCCAAATTGCTCCTATAAAGATCAAACACTTCACAGCTCTTATAGATTCTTATTATACAGCTAAAGAATGTAAGAACAATAGAAGAGAGATGTATCAAAAAAAGAGGTCTTATGGCTAGAGAGCAGCTAGTGGAGTTCAGAATCAAGATAAGAAGTTTAAGGGAAGTCAGAATAGGGGGCAATCACAATAGTTTAAGAGACAAAGTTAGCCTCAAAAGTAAGGACAGGGAGCCCAAAGTAAAGAAAAGTAGAAATCATAGGTGGCTAGTACACTAGGCTCTATAGCTAAGGTAATCCAATACCTTAGTGCCTGACATGCCATAAGAGACACAAGGGATAGTGCTAGAAGAATAAACATGGTGTGTGTTTTAGGTTTAGAGCATAGAATCACTTTATCAGAGACTATCTGAGGAAATTCGATGTTGGTTAGGGATCTACACCTGCTTCTACCCAAGGCTAAAGAGGAGACTGAGGTGATAAGAGAGTTAGGATAGAGGGGACTTAGAGGGCTAGATCCAAATCTAGAGTATAGCTTAAAGCACCAACTAGGTAGTATGCTATTCGAGCCAAAGATAAGGCAAACTATCCAAACATCATTGTTAGTACTTTTCTTCTCTTTGACTCTCATGCTTTGGCTTTAATAGATCTAGGGTCTACACACTCATATATATGCACTATAAGGGCAGGACATTAGGGGTTAGTTTTAGAGCATCATAACCTAGAGATTATGGTTAGCAACCTTATAAGCCAACATGTGATGGTGAATAAGGTTTGCAAGGAGTGTCCCTTGATGATACGAGGACATCAATTTTTAGCTGATCTTATAAAGTTGCCTTTTGATGAATTTAACTTGATCTTGGGTATGGATTGGCTATCCAAGTATCAAGCAATTCTAGATTACAAGCAGAAGAGGTTATGTCCTAAAGTTGAAGGTGGTGTAGAGATCACAGTTGTAAAGAAAAGAACAAATTTTCTCTCTAATGTTATCTCAGCTACTACAACTAGAAGGTTGATAAGAAAAGGGTGTTAAGATTTCTTAAGTCATGTGTATGATGCTAGCAAAGAAGAGTTAGATGCTAGTTTTATACTAATAGTGTTAAAGTATGTAGATGTTTTTCCTAAAAAGTTACTCGATTTGCCACCTGAGTGGGAACTTGAGTTCAATATTGAGGTTCTACCTAGCACTACTTTGGTATTAATAGCTCCATATTGGATGGCTCCAGCTGAGTTGATAGAATTGAAACATCAATTACAAGAATTGCTAGATAAAGGTTTTATAAAATTGAGTGTATCACTATAGGGAGCATCATTTTTGTTTGTAAAGAAGAAGGATGGTTCACTTCGATTATATATGGATTATCAATAGCTAAGTAAGGTGACCATTAAGAATAAGTACCCTTTTCCATGGATCAATGATTTATTTGATCAGCTTAGAGGAGCTACAATGTTTTCTAAAATTGACTTGAGATTCAAATATTACCAATTGAGGGTTAAAGAGGCAAATGTGGCTAAGACTATTTTCAAAATATAGTACGGTCATTATGAGTTTTTAGCAATGCCATTTAGGCTTACTAATGCTGTAACAACTTTTATGGATTTGATGAATCGAGTGTTCAGGAAATATCTCAATCAATTTGTAGTGGTATTCATCGATGACATCTTAGTTTATTTCACGAGCAGAGAAAAGCATAAACTACATTTAAGGATAGCTCTTCAGATCTTGTGAGAAGAGAAGCTTTATGCTAAGCTTAGCAACTGTGAGTTTGAACTGAGTGAGGTGTCTTTCTTAGGACACATAGCTTTGGCAAATGGTATTCAGGTTAATCCAAGTAAGACTAAAATGATTATGTAGTGGAAACCACCCAGGACTACTACAAAGGTTAGAAGTTTTCTTGGTTTAGCTGGGTATTATAGGCAATTTGTCAAAGGATGATAGATTTGCAGCACCTATGACTCATCTATTGAGAAAAGATGTAAAGTTTGCATGGGATGGCAGATGTTGAGAGAACTTCGACAAGTTGAAAGCTATGTTGATAGAAGCTTCTATTCTTTTATAGCCAGTGACTGGGAACCATCTATAGTGATGCATCTCATAATGGATTGGGATGTGTGCGGATGTAAGAAGGCAAGGTTGTTACCTATGCTTTAAGATAGTTGAAGCTGCATAAAAAGAATTGTCTTACTCATGATCTAGAATTGGTGCAATAGTGTTTTCTTTGAAGATTTATAGACACTATCTTTACAGAGAGAAGTGTTATGTCTATACAAATCATAAGAGCCTAAAGTATCTTCCTACTCAAAAAGAGTTGAACTTAAGATAGAGATATTGGATTGAATTGATCATGGATTTTAATTGCCTAATAAATTATCATCTAGGAAAGGATAATATAGTGGCAAATGCTCTTAGTAGGAAACTCATGTTAACTATGAAAGCTATGAATGTTAGACTACAGCTCATGAGGGATGATGCTTTGTCTTCAGAGATGCATGTAAAGCCTAATTTACTTCAACAAGTCAAGGATTCTAAAAAAGATGATCATAGGCTAATGAGTATGACTACTACCATCTAAGAGGGGAAGCCCATTAAGTATGAGATAAAGAGTGATAATTATTTATACTACCACGATAGGATTTATGTACCAGATGTAGAAGAGTTAAAGAAATAGATTCTACAAGAGGCTCATAATGCTCCTTATGCTATGCATCTTGGTAACACCAAGATGTATTAGGACTTGAAAACCTTTTATTAGTGGTTGGGTATGAAGAGAGACATATCTTGATTTATAACCAAGTACCTCACTTGTCAGTAAGTGAAGGCAAAACATCAGGTTTCATTTAGATTGCTTTATCATATAGCAATTCCATAATCGAAATGGGATAGGGTCACCATGAATTTTGTGGTTGGTTTACTGATGACAAGGAGCATATGTCACCCAATTTGGGTGGTGGTAAATCATTTGATGAAGACTGCTCATTTTATACCAATTCAAATGGATTATTCTCTAAAGAAGTTGGCTAAATTGTATATTGATGAGATAGTCAGATTACATGGAGTACCATCTTCCATTATATCTGATCGAGATCCAGGGTGTACTTCGAGATTTTGGAAGAAGCTTCATAGTGCCTTGGGTACTTAATTGAGCTTTAGTATGACATTTCATCCATAAACTCATGGTTAATCAGAAAGAGTTATTTAGGTAGTCTTTTGATACTTAAGTGATTAGTTGGTTAGTTATTTGTAATGTTATGCTTATGATAAAGCATTTTTGTCAGGTGCCTAATGACATTTAAGGAGTGGTGCCATCAGGTTTAAAGGTAGCTGGGATTGCCATCTATCATTGGCAAAATTCACCTATAACAATACCTATCAAGCAAGCTTATAAATGGCTCCTTATGAGGCATTATATGGAAAAAAGTGTTGAACTCCATTATAGACTGAAGTAAGTGAGTGAAGCTTATGGGACTAGATTTGACACAAGATGCTAAAGAGAAAGTCAAAATCATTAGGGATAGATTGAAGATAGCTACAGATAGATAGAAGTCATATGCTAACCTAAATAAGAGAGATGTATAGTATGAAGTGGGAGACAAAGTGTTCCTTAAGGTTTTGCCTTAGAAAAAGGTTTTATAGTTTAGAAAGAAAGGCAAGTTATGTCTAAGGTTTATTGGTCCATATAAAGTGATAGAACGTGTGGGACCAGTAGCCTATAGGCTAGCTTTACCTCCTGAACTTTAACAAATAAATAATGTCTTCCATGTGTCTATGTTATAGAGGTACAGATTGGATACTTCACATGTTATATCAGTTGAAGAAGTGGAGGTTAGGCTAGATCTAACGTATAAGGAAGAACTTATAAAGATCTTAGCAATAGAAGTGAAGGAACTTTGGAACAAGTTTATGCCCTTGGTGAAAGTATTACGAAGACATCATGGCATGGAAGAAGCCATTTAGGAGACAAAAATTCAGATGAGGGAGTAGTATCCTTATTTGTTTGAACTAGGTAATTTTAAGGACAAAATTTATTTTAAGAGGGGAAGAATCCCAGGATGAATAGTGGTCTCGGGGTGTACTGAAGCCATTGGATGAAAGTATTAGCCATAAAATAATTTTGGAAAAAGTTTGAAGTCAAACAGAGTCCATGCGATTGGTTAAAAGTGCTAAAAAAGTTTTTACGGCAATGTCTTAGGAATAGTGACCAAGGCAAAGTTGAATTGTAAATAATTTTCAAAGTTTCTCAGGAAATTATGAAACCTATACAATCTGATACTCAAAAATTCCAATGAGTCTAATGGCATTAGAATCGAAATTTTTAGAGGTCGAGAACTATTTGTACTAAAATCGGGTTACACGAAATTGGGAATTTTAATTCGGATTTTCACAATTTTTTAACTCCTATTTTTAGAGACTTAGGAGCATTAATTTATTTAATTTTTGAAAGAAAAATTTAAAGAAAAGAGGGTTAGTTCAGTTTTTAAAATAATAAAAGAAAGGAGAATAATTAATTTTTTTCACCCAAAAATCTTACACTTATATAAGTCAACTCTTCAATTCCAAGTCAATAAATGATAGTGCAAACCTATCTTCTTCCTCTTTTCTATCTAGCAAACATCCACCCCTCCATCCCTATTTCTTGATTTTCATTTCTCCCTCAATTGGCCAAATTAAGACACAAATTTTGAATGGTAGCCCTTTCACAGTCTCTAGAGATAGCGGGAAGTGGAATTTCATGAAACGATTGCATAGAGAGCTCGATTTAACAACCCAATGAACATTACCAATTTTTCATTTGGGTAATTTTTTTCGAACTCTAACATTTTTCTTAGCTTCTTAGGGTACCCAAGAGTCATTTTAAGTGATCGGTTTTAATTTTTATTAACTATATGATTTTTTACAAATATTAATAAATTTAATCTTTATCCTGCTGTTGAGTAGGGCGAGAAAATAATAACTAAGGGAAGGACAAGGAGTAATCTAACCTTGAGTTTGCATTTTGACCCTCAAAGTAAGTGTAATTGCTATAATATGTTCAAATAATAAATGCCCTAAATGTGTGTGTATGTATGTGACATTATTGTTATTAGAAATGGGAATTTAATGATGTAATGAAATGAATTATTTATAATTCCATTGTTTTACATGCTCTTTTATATATGTTTGAGAATGAAAAGAATGAGTGTGAATGCACCTACATTGTGGCTGAAATTGGTATGAAAATGCTTATGGAATTTTATGTTATTTATATGGTGTAAATTGTAGGAATAGGAATTTCATGCTTATATAATGAACTAAGTGAATGGTAAGAGTTTATTATGCTCAATGTATATGTGAGAATGGATTGAAAGGTGTAAAAAGCTCTATGTGGCAAAAATTTTCAAGTTGGGTTATTAGGTGCATATTTACTTAAAATGAGGCAATTGAGTGTTAAATGCATGAATTAATATTAGGAATTTATAACATGTGTGTAGTATGTGAGCTATGTATGCTATGAAAAGTGAATGTGCTCAATTATGGACTATGTTGGCTAATGATGCGTGTCCTATGTTAATCTATTATAGTCATGAAAAATGACCTATAATCATGCTAATAAATAATTCATAAGTGAAGGAAACCATGTATGTATATATTTAGCAAAATAGAGACATAATATTTTTTCAAATGCTATATGATGATTTTATATGCATATATGTGCATGATTTTTGAATGTGAGGTTTATGTCATGTTTTATTATGGTTGTATGATTTTAAAAAGCCTAAAAGATAGTTAAATGGTCTACATAAATGATATACTAAAAATAGACTAAATTAAGAAGGAAAAATGTTAATAAAAGTAATTAATGGCCCATTCAAATAAAATAACCTAGTCAAATAGGTTGACCTATCAACTATGGTTATTAGTAACTGCTAAGGTACATCTGTGCCTATTTTATGTTGGTCAGTGGGCCTACGCTATATGTTGACCTTCGGGCCTATATGGGTAGATGGACTTTTGACTTCATAAATATTCGTACTAGCCATATGCATGCTATGTTAGTCTTTGGACTTATGTTACTCTTAATTTATGAACCAATGTGATGATCGACCGATGGGCCTATGTTATATCAATCTTCAAACTTACATTGGTAGATGACCTTTGGGTCATATAGAGGTCGTACTAGCTATCTACCCCCGTTATCCATAAGATTTTTGTTTTATTTGATATGGGCTAATTAATTACTATAAAAGAAACATACTTAATGAGAAAACCATATAAAGTGTAGCAATCTTAAAATCATGCATCATATCATGAATTGCTCATTTTATGTACGTTCACACAACTTAGCACTTATGTTATACATTTATACACTCATTATTATGTTAATGTGATTTTATTTATGTGAAATACTTTTGAATATAAATATAATTAGGCATAAATGAAATTGATAAATCATATCATAGTGGTTTCATCACTAAGCTCCTACTTAGCGCATCGTGTTTTCTTTACAATCCGTAGGTTCAAAAACAACATGTCAAGTCTAAGTCTCATTGCAACAAGCTCATTAAGTGAAGACTTGTCACTTTGGTATAAATTTTGATGTTTGTATATGTAAATCATGTGATGTAAATGTAGATGCACTCATATATTGTAACTAGGGAAAATGGGCCTATAATGTGTAGTTTTGTAATTATTAAAGCTTTTAATTTTTTGTAAACCTATGAAAGTTATTTTTAAAATGTTTAACTTGTATGATATATCTTCTTAAGGTTGAGATTCATACTTTGTGTTAATGGTTGATTTAGGTTGATGAAGGATCACAGGAGTGTTGGTTGAGATTGGATGACTATTGAAGTTTTTGTTTTTAATACAAGTTACAGGAAATATTTGGGATAATGCCCCGATAGAGCCGTTATGCTGTCAGATTTTTGGCACGAGGATTCCCAAATAGATTTCCTAATTTTATTTTGATAAAGTTTATAATTATACACATTTTTATAAATTAAGCATTTTGATGACCATAATTTTAAACATGTTTTAAATAAGTTTAGATAAGGTAGCTTGAATATTATGCTTATGTGCATGCTCTCTATCTAGGTCCGATGATTAAATTGGGTCGGGAGTGTCATAAAATGGGTCCATTAATTTGAGCTTGATTATGGATTAGCAAAAATAATGAAATTGTGATTTGAAATATGTTTGAAATATGAGAGTGTACATATAGTGGCTAAAATGGTCTGATTTCTTTAAATAAATATATAATCTTTGAAATGAGCATGAAATTTATAAAAGGTGCTTACATATGAGAAAATGAACACTTTGATGCTAAAATGTGAACGAAAGTAGAATATAGAAAAGCGAGGCACATGTATATAATTAAGGCATGTGACTTGGTGCTTAAATGCCAAAATATGGAAATGAGATAATATTCTTGATTAAGTATAAATGATATAATATTAGCATTAAGTATGAATTAATTAAGTTTAAACTATGATGGTGAAGAATATTAAAATATTAAAATTAGCTCATATGAGTAACAACCTAGACATAGATAGGTTGACCGGTTAACTAGGGATAGATAGCAGCTGCTAGGTATATCAGTACTTGATGTTGGTTACGAGTCCACTCATAGTCTGACCCAAAAACCTATCTTTATAATTTTG
Organism: Hura crepitans; assembly: GCA_948208565.1. Lineage (NCBI taxonomy): Eukaryota > Viridiplantae > Streptophyta > Magnoliopsida > Malpighiales > Euphorbiaceae > Hura > Hura crepitans. The sequence continues at coordinate 3,347 of CANXYI012245644.1, read as the reverse complement.
GATTTCTACATAGGTGCAGCCACTGTTTAGGTCCCATAAGGCCACTGAATGGGTCTACGCTAGTGTAACAGCCGTTCAGGTCTTACAAGGCCATTGTACGAAATGATCCCATTATCCATAGGTTTTATGTTCTCATTATTATGGGTAGCATAAAAATAATTGTATACTCTTAATTAGAATAAACTTGATAAAATTACACACTACATAGTTTTTAATTATGTGAATGATGAATATTGAAGTGAATAAAATAATAGCATTATTTATGCTTATGATTGGTATATAAATGTGCCTATAAGTGTAAAATAATATTTCTACTATTTATGCTCATAAGTGGCATGTATATATTATGATGCTTTTGAGCATGTTAATTCTTTCATATTAAATGGTGTACACATACATATCATGAATTATGTTATATTTGTTGTAATGGTGTTTGATACCAATATATAATATTAGCATTAATATTTATAAATGACAACCTGCATAATTATTTCGATTACACCACTAAGCAATTCACTTAGTGCATCATTTTATTTGCGAAGCGTAGGTAAGGAGAACAATTCAATCCAAGCCTCAGGACATCCAAATCAATAAGAGAATGATCTTTATTTTGTTATATTTTGTTGTTATAATCAAGCTATGAAATGTATAGACAATAGAAAAAGTGCACTCTTTTGTTAGATATATTTAGTTTTGGGCCTAAGCCATAGTGTGTTGTATTTTGTAAGCTGTAAATGGTTTGTAACTATATCTTAAAATGTTTTTAAGTTCATGTATGTATGACTGATGTCTCTTCCTGAGGTTGAGACTATGTACTATTGAATGATGTTTGGAGTGATCAAATGGATCATAGAGTTGTGGAATGAATGGGAAAAATTTATAGAAGTATTTTTCTTGCTTATAGGTTACTATTCATAATTTTTGGATAATGCCCAGTACAACCATTATGCTATCAAAATTTTAGCATAAGGATTCCTAATTTTGAATATGTAACTCAATTTTGAATGATTTTCAAAAACCCATTTTAATATTTGTTTCCATACTTGATAAAATGTTTTAAATTGCATTGAATATAAGTTGAGGTTGATAACATGTTATGTGCACACACCTTAGTCAAGTAGGATGACCGGCTAGTGACAGGACTAGGAAAGGGGTGTCACATATTACACCTTAACTTTTGGTTCAATTTTTTGTAAGGTTAGATTAGAAATTAGATGAAAGAGTGAGAAGTGAAATGGACATATAGATCGAGTAAAGTCAGTTGGCATGAACAATGAAGTGAAAATCAAGTAAAGGACATAATGGTACTTATGTTGAAAAGCCAAAGGTAAAATGGGAATTTTGCTATTAGTGGTTAGAAAGTGAGAGAAACCTATTGGAGTAATGAGGATGTGTCCTGTGGCATGGTAACGAAGAGAAAATGTGAGAAAAATGAAGTTCAGGAGCGAGCCCCTGTCACTAGTGACAATCGGGCTATGAATAGTGTCCCCAGGCCAAATGGAGTTAACCTAATAAAAAATTAGTATTAATTATGAGATTCATTATGGTGAAATTTAAGGTCATATAAGGGGTTAAAAATTGAAAATAAAATCTAGATTATGGTGTAATGTGAATACTAAACCATTTAGAGTTGAATGGAAAAATTCAAAAATGTGCTTAAAATATTTTGAAAGTGGCACATCTTGATGGTCAAAAATTTCAAGGAATCAAAAAATCACATTATTGAAATTTTTTGAACATGGAGCTATTAGAAAAAAAAAATTAGGGAAACAAATTCAATTAAATGTACACATTTAACAAAAAATGGTGGATTATTTGTGTAGGAAGCATTTTTTGCCATTGGATTAAATTGTGGCATGATAAATCCTAGCCATCCAAGTGGAACCCATAATTATTGAATGGAAAATGATTAAAAGATATTAAAAGATAAATACACAATGTTTAAATCTAGCTATCCATGTGTAAATACTATCTTTTAATCCCAACCATCCATTAACCATATAAATATGTAAATAACAATTAAATATTCATTTTTTTTCAACCCATACATGTCTCTTCTCCCCTCTCCAAGGCTAAATTTCATTATTTTCTTTCTCTACCATTTTTACACTTTCATTTTACCAAATAATTACTAAATAATACACAAGAAAGTTATTCTTTTATCCCAACACCTTAGCCCTCTTAAATTGGTTTGAAATAGATGAATTTTAGTAGATAAAAAGAGAAGAAAGATGGATTTTTTTTGTCACTCCAAAGTAGGTAAGTTGTTCTCAAATTGAGTGTTTTTACAAAGTTATTTGACGTGTAGAAATGAATTTATGGAATTATATGTTGAGGTTTTATGTATAATAATATTTTTTGATGATTTTATGTGAGGGAAGGGTTATGGAATTGAAGTTTGATGGTAGAGAAGAGTAATAGAAATGAAATTGAAGAGAATAAAATGAATTTTACATGGAGAAAAACTTGTATACAAGGTATGTGTATTCTAAACTATAGTTAATGTATGTTTATGGTTTACATGAGGTATGGTTGATATATTGTTGTGAATGGATAAAATTTGTGGATGGAATTAATACAAGGTTTATATTAGGATATTTAGGAGTGAGGAAAATAAAAAAAAGAAGGAATGAAATTTAATTGGTATGAGTTTATTATTTGGGGAAATTTTAAGAATTATATGTATTATGGAGTTGTTAGTTTAGCTTGAATGCTTAGTTGTGATAGAAACTAATGTTAGAAGATATAATAAGGATTTAAAGGAATTATGTTAGAATGGTTAAAATGATGAAACAAAATAAGTAGGAGGAAGAACCAACTATGGCCAAAATGTGTGCATTAAGCAATATTAGCCATTTTATGTTAATTAGGTATATAGTGTAATTAAATTGTATATATGGATAAAGAAATTGATGTGGAAAAATAGATAGATTAAATACATCATGCATCTATGCTATAGTTTATATTACCTTTACTATACTTCAGTTTGTGTTTAACATGAACATACATCTTACATATCCAAAAGATACAAAATAACTATACATAACATCTAGCCCATTACCCATATTTATACATGAATACCTATACTAGACTTGCTTTACATCATGTACCTTTCCATACATAAGTGAATATACAAAAAAGATAGCCGTTTAGGTTTACACTATAGTAACTTGAGGCTGCACCACTTGTTCACCAATTGTAACCTACGTATCAAAAAATCAGTACGCTAAACATACACTTAGTGGTGTATTCAAGGGAATACATATATGTGTGTGTGTGTGTGTATGTGTGCACGCGCGTGTGTGTGTGTGTGCGTGTGTGTGTGTATGTATATATATATATATATA
>CANXYI012245559.1:0-11295 GCA_948208565.1 Hura crepitans | reverse complement strand
TCTATCAGATATGGGCTAGTAAATGGCAAATAGCAATATGCAATATATGTACTAAATGAAGTGGTTAAAGATTATGGTTTAACTGAGCTAAATAAATTGAATAATAATTATGGGATTAATGAGTTAAGTGAATTGGTTAATAAATACGAAACATGATAATAGTGAGTAAATATAGAAAAATTAATTATAAACACAAGTGGTAGATCATGATAAATAGGTGAATAAAATGCACAATAATGAATTGTGGTAATATAATGACATGACATGGCTAAATGTGTAACATAATAGGTTGGCAAAGTGTGCAAATGCAACATGACATGTTTCATTACTTGAAATGCATGCTTGACATGAATGTATGTGTGTGTGAGCACATTTTATCGAATACACCACTAAGCTTTATGCTTAGTGTATTGTGTTTTCGATGCGTAGGTTGTAGATAGATAGCTTCAGTCCAGCTTCAGAGCAGTGATGTAAAGTAGATAACTTTAAGTTTTGGTATACATTTTGTATCCTTTAATGTGATGTACATAAGGGTAGTTGGCACTCATATGTAAATAGAGGGTATGAGCCATAGTCACATGTATGTATATTTTATGCAATTACACTTGTTATTAAATTAATTAGATAGATATTAGTAGCAGATGACAAGTATGTGATGTGAACTAGAGATATGATAATCTTGTGACTATCTGTGATATTGTGATTATGGTGTGACTAATGTCACTGAGACATGATGATGATATTGGGGAACTAGAAGGGTTCAAGATGTGGATTTGAGATTGAGACTTTTATAGAAGTGTGATTATCTATAGGTTTTATTTTAGAATATTACACCATGCAGCCGTTATGTTGCTAGATTTATGCCCAAATGGGACAATGTTGATTTAACATGTATGCATATTTGTTACATAGATGATTCATATGTGGGCCCAAGTTGCTTATAACACACACACACACATAATAGGGTTTTAAAAAGATAATGGTACAAATAGGCTAAACCAATTAACGTGTCATCTCTTATTTGAGCTGGCAACGGTCTAAGTAAGAGGTGTTGTAGTGAGCCATCTCTCATTCGAATCTGACTACCGAGTCGGGTGAGAGGTGTCACATTAGGTGGTATCAGAGCAAGTTTTAGGCATTCTTCGGCTACATATGAGTGCCATAGGGTTCCATACACACATACACACACATCACATGACACTGCACTGCTTAAAGCTAATGTTTGTTCTCTAATATAGATTAAAGATGAGTGAACCAAGACCACATACTAGTGTCAAAGAGGTGGAAAGCCATACTTCCATAACTATTTAAGAGTCGACATGCCCAAAAATACCAGTACCTAGTGGTGTAGCTCAGCCTACACTTGTTCAACTAGTGTAAGTATAACTAGCACTGATACAACAGATGGTAGAAGTGTTTAAATGGGTTGCTGTAGCAGTTATCCCATCTCTACCATCACAACCACCTCAAGCCCTCTAGAAGACATGTTTAGAATAAGTCAAGAAAATAGAAGCTGTAGACTTTCTAAGGGTAGATAAAAATGGTTTCGATATTGTAGAGTATTAGCTTGAAAGAATCGAGCAAATGTTAGAGTATTTAAAGTGCACACTAGGGGAGAACTTGATTTGTGTGACCTTGCTATTGTAAGAGGAAGGGTATCACTAGTAGAGAACAGTTACAGAACGTAAAGCTCCAGCAAGTTTGAATTAGGACTTATTCCTTCAAGAGTTTCGAAAGTGATACATTATATAAGGCTATTTAGAGAAGAAGAGGCAGTAATTTTTAGACTTGAAATAGAGGGAAAGACCAATATATGAATATGAAAAAGAATTTGCTAGATTGAGTTAATATGCAATAGAGATTAAGCCTACAAAAGAAGAAAGGTGTAAGAGGTTTAGAAATGGCCTCGACACTAACATCTAACTACAGGTAATTATAAATAAAATAATAGAATTTACTCCATTAGTCACTGCAGCCTACACAATAAAGGATATACTAATGTAAAAGAGGGAGATTTTCTAGAAAAAGAGATATTTCATAGCAGGTCAAGCTAGTTCAACCCCGTAAGCAGATAAGAAATAAAAAAGAGGCCCTAATACATAGATATCACAGAGACCAATTTCAACTCAGAGACCTAGACCAGCAGGGTAATTTAAGCCCCAATAGTAGTGATCAACCATTAATGCACTGGTTTCTACTGCTAGAAGTGCACTACTTATATATGGCAGTTGTGGAAAGGGACATAGAGGTATATGTTGGAGATTTATCCCAGGAGCATACTACAGATGTGGTTTTAAGGGCTATTACTAGAAGGATTGTTCATTAAAAACCTGATGCTAAGGATTTTATATGACTCTAGGCCTTATCACCAGCGCTGACTAGGAGTCAAAGAGAGAGCAAGGGAGACAGAGCCGATACAAGTTAGAAGCCTTAATAAGAGGCAAGCTAGAAAATAGAAGCTTAGGCACCAGTTCGTAAGTATGCCATTAGAGCCTGTGAAGGCACAGATTCTCCAGACATCATTACTGGTATATTTTACTTTCTTAATTCATCTGTTTTGGCACTAGTTGACCTAGGGTCCACACATTCCTATGTTTGCACCATAGTAACACGAGATAGAGGGCTACAATTAGAGCTTTTAGATACAAATATTATGGTCAGTAATCCTATAAGGCAACATATGATAATGAACAAAGTGTAGAAGAAATGTCCTTTAGTTGTCTACGGACATACCTTTCCCGCCAATCTTATTAAGCCACCCTTTAATGACTTTGATGTCATATTGGGTATGGATTGGTTATCCAGACACAATGTCATAATGGATTACAGATAAAAGAGACTCACTCTCTAGGTAACAGATAAGGAGGAAATTACAGTAGTCGATGAAAGAACAGACTTCTTATCTAATGTGATCTCTACAGTGACAATAAGGAAATTGATCTAGAAGGGTTTCCAAGCATATTTGGCACATGTAGTTGATAATAAAAAGATTAGAGTCGATGCTAGCTAGATACAAGTGGTACTAGAATCCCCAAATGTCTTCTCAGATGAACTAATAAGGTTACCACCTAAACGTGAGATTGAGTTTGCCATTAAGGTATACCGGGCATAACACTAATATTAATAGCCCCTTATAAAATGGCCTGTAGAGTTGAAAAAGTTAAAGATACAATTGCAGGAGCTATTAAATAAAGGGTTTATTAGACCCAATGTTTCACCCTGAGAAGTACCAGCATTGTTTATAAAGAAGTAGGATGGTTCGCTTCAGTTATGTATAGATTATAGATAAATCAATAAGGTGACCAATAAAAATAAATACCCACTGCCTAGGATCGATGATTTTTTTTATTAGCTCAAGGGATCCAGTGTTTTCTAAAAGATTGACCTGAGATCTAGGTATCACCAGCTTTGAATATAGGAATATGACGTCTTAAAAATAGCCTTTTTCACTAGGTATGGACATTATGAGTTCTTAGTGATGCCATTTGGACTGACTAACACTCCAGTGGCATTCATGGACCTGATGAACTAAATATTCATACTATACCTAGATTAATTCATGGTGGTGTTCTTTGATGATATTTTAGTGTATTCTCAAACCGGAGAAGAACATGAACATCATCGTAGGTTGGTATTATAAACCCTGAGGGAAAAGCAGTTGTATGCTAAACTAAGCAAATGTGACTTTTGGCTAAATGAAGTAGCATTTATGGGGCATATTGCTTCAATTGAAGGAATCGGGGCAGATCTAAACAAGATCAAAGTTATATTGGAGTGGAAGCCTCTGAGAAATGTGATAGAAGTCAGAAGCTTTTTAGGACTAACTGGGTGCTATAGGTAGTTTATTAAGGGATTCTCAATGATTGTTGCTCTAATGACATGCCTATTGAGGAAAGACATGAAATTTGTATGGGATCACAAATGTCAAGAAAGCTTTGATAAATTACAAGCCATGTTGACAAAAGCCCCTATTTTTACATAGCTAGAATTTAAGAAAGACTTTGTCATCTATAGTGATGCCTCACATAATAAACTTAGGTGTGTGTTGATGTAGGGTGGTAAAGTAGTATCTTATGCATCCATACAGCTAAAGCCACATAGGAGAAACTATCTGACTCATGATTTTGAGTTAGCTGCTATTGTCTTGCCTTAAAAATATGTAGGCATTATCTATATGGCAAGAGATGTTATATGTATACTGATTATAAAAGTTTGAAATACTTACCTACCCAGAAAAAGTTGAATATGAGGCAACGAAGGTGGATGGAGTTAATCAAGGATTACGATTGCTTAATTATTACCATCCTGATAAAGCTAATATGGTAGCTAATGTACTAAGCTAGAAACTTTTATGTGTCATGAGAGCAATGAATGTCCTATTGCAATATTGAGAAGATAGGGCTTTACTAGCTGAATTATGAGTGAAACTTGACTTGATTCAACAAGTGAAAGAAGCCTAGAAAGATGACAATCAACTTTAACATATAGTGGGTTTGATTAAAGAGGGGAAGCCTACTGAGCATGAGATCAACATAGATAGATGCTTGTATTATCATGATCGATAGTACGTGCCAATAGAGAAGACACTAAGAGGTATATCTTATAGGAAGCTCACAATTCTCCATATGCCATGCACCCTGAGAGTATAAAAATGTACCATGATTTGAAGCTTTATTACTGGTGGCCAGGGATGAAAAAAGATATAGCTAAGTATATGACCAGATGCCTCACCTAGCAGCAAGTAAAAGCTGAACACCAGGTTCCTTTTGGATTGCTTTATCACATAGCAATACTAAAAAGGAAATGGGAGAGAGTCATAATGGATTTTGTAGTCAGACTACCCATGACAAGAAGTAAATGTGATGCAGTATAGGTGATTGTTGATAGGCTGACCAAGACAATATACTTTATCCCAATAAAAATGGATTATTCGCTAGAAAAGCTTACACGATTATACATTGATAAAATTGTGAGGCTACATGGAGTGCTAGCATCCATTATTTTAGATCAAGACCCGAGGTTTATATCCAACATTTGGAAGAAGTTACATGATGCCTTTGGCACTCGACTCACTTTTAGCATAACATTCCGCCCACAAATAGATGGCTAATTAGAACAGGTGATTCAAGTACTAGACAACATACTAAGAAGTTATGGCATTGAATTTAAAGGCGACTAGGATCGATATCTATCTTTAACAGAATTTGCATATAATAATAGCCATCAGGCAAGTCTGGGAATGGCACCATATGAGGCTCTAAATGGGAGAAAATATAGGAACCCACTATGCTGGAGTGAATTGGATAAAAGTAAGCTAATAGGACCATATTTGATTAAAGATGCAGAAGAGAAAGTTAAGGTTATCAAAGATCGATTGAAAGCAGCAATAGATAGATAAAAATCATGTGCAAACTTGAAAAGAAAGCCAATTAAGTATGAAGCAGGAGATAAAGTCTTCCTTAAAGTATCACCTTGGAAGAAAATACTCTAATTTAGTAAGAAAGGCAAGTTGAGTCTGAGCTTCTTTGGCCCATACGAAGTCATTGAATGAGTGGGGCTAGTAACCTACAGATTGGCATTGCCTCCAGATTATAGTAGATTCATTATGTGTTTCATGTTTTGATGCTAAGGAAATATAGATATGATCTTTCACATATGCTATCAATTTAGGAAATAGAGGTACAACCAGATGTTTCATATTAAGAAAAATCGATTTAGATCTTAGCACGTGAGGTTAAAGAGTTGCATAACAAAGTAGTGCCGTTGGTGAAAGTACTGTGGAAATGTCATAACTCATAGGAATCAACTTGGGAAAGTGAGCAACAAATGAGGAAGCAATACCCACACCTATTTGAACTAGGTAAATTTCAAGGACGAAATTTCTTAAGAAGAGAAGAAAATGTAACGACCAAAAATTTTGGTTTTGTGAATAATACTTTTTGAGCTATGAATAGTATTTCCCAAGTAACTAGGTCACACTAAGGTGACCGAGAGGGTGTAATAGTCATAGAACTATGATGGGTGAAATAATGATAAAAATGAAGTTATTTGAAGTAACCACTGAACTAATAAATTTTTTCACGTCAATATCTAATGAATAACGATCTTAGTTTACATTGAGTTGTAAAATGGTCAGGATGTGCCCGGACTAACCTGAAAATAACATAACTTGAAGGTCAAAAATTCCAATTAGTTCAATGGTGTTAAAAGTAGATTTTTTTTGATATTGATAAGAATTTTATCTAAATTTCTTAAAAACGCAATTGATTAATTAATTGAGTTCCCATTAGGTTTTGGGCTTGAGAATTTAGAGGTCCCAAAATTGAGAATTTTTTGTAATTTTTTGTGTGTAAAGAAGTATTTTTAGAGGCCTTAAATATTAAAATCACATTTTTGAAGCTTAACATATAAATAGGATTAATTTGGATCATTGGATCACCACATGGCACGATCATGGCCATCCATGGTCTTAATATAAAAGATAAATATGTGTGTATAAGTCACACATGATTAAAAACCCTCTCATCTCCCCTTTCTCCCTTAGGCCAACATCATTAGGAGTTTCTCTCTCCTCCTTCCTTTGTTTCTTTATAACTTCATTAAATCTCTACCAAATCCCACACTTTATACACTAAAAGTTATTTACATCACATCTAGAATCCAATTTTAGGGTCAATTTTGCATAAGGAAGTGATTTGGAGGTAAAAAGAATACTTTGAAGGTTTAGGGTTTCAAACGCCTAAATTGAGATAACCCCTAAATTCAAACCTTAGCATTTTTTAGGCAATTAAGGATGCTCTAATTGATGATTCTAGTGTTATTTTTGAATCTGAAGGTGTATAAAAGTTTCTTTGAGTTTTTCTAATAAATTTTCTATTATGGAAATTAGAGAACTTAAAGAAGAACAAGGATAAAGGGAAATAGAAGCTATAGAGTGCTATTCGGGATATCAAATAATCGCTCTATAAGTGTATTCGATAAAATATGTGAGTATGTGTATGTGCTGCACAAATTCCATGTTGCGTGCATTATGTAAATGTCAATGATTTAGGGGTTAGTGTAACCTTTAAATAGAAATTTAGGTATATTAGGGTTTATGGCATGTTAATTAACTAGTATGAATGAAAATAGAGTGAAAATAAGCTAAATAAGGAAAATAGAGTCATGGTCAAGTTGTATGTATAATAGGGACATGGTGGGAATTAATGAAATTGTTGTATAATAGGTATAATTAAAGTGTAGTAAGCTTGAATAAATTGATATAACATGTATTGAATATATACATAGATGATTAAGTAAAATAGTGGAAATGTTAAACATGAAACATGTGTATGTTGTGCGATGAAATGTGTGAGGCATAATGCATGCAAACATAATGCATTTTGTAATGTGTGTGGATGGATTGGTAAAGTGGTTAATAAGAACTCTGGCATGGTATGGGATATGAAAAGTGTCCACTTGTAAGTAATACGAAATGAGATAAATAATGGTGAAATAATCCTAGGTATAAAATATGTAATGATGAGGTGTGTCAATATGTGAATGTGGTTACATAATGTACCACAATATGATGAATTTTTGGTTAGCAAGTGTGCCTAAATTGATTGAAAATATAATTGGAAATGGACATGAGAAATGTGTATGAGATGTGTAATACTATGTAATCCAAAGAGATAATGTGGATAGCCCATATGTGTTAGACAACCTGTTGGATAGGTTGACTGGTCAACTAGGTGATATAGTAGCTAGTGGGACACTTCGGTGTCATTTACATGTACATATTGATACTTGATTATTAATATAGGTGCAGTTACTAGGAGGTCCAACAAAACCACTACACGTATTCTAAAGTGGGTGCAGCTGTCGAAAGGTTTAACAAGACCACTGCATATATAGATATTGATGATATTGATATAATATGGGTGTAGCAGCTAGGAGGTCCAATAAAACCACTGCACATAATATAAAGTGGGTGCAGCCATCGAAAGGTTCAACAGGACCATTGCACACTTACATTGATATGATACGCTGGTGCAACATCCATGAGGTCCAAAATATGGGCCACTGCATATCATTATCCTGATATCTAGTATTGGAATTTGTGTCTGTCAGATATGGGCTAGTAAATAGCAAATGGCAATATGCAATATATGGGTTAAAGATTATGGTTTAAATGAGCTAAATAAATCGGATAATAATTCTGGGATTAATGAGTTAAGTGAATTGGTTAATAAATATGAAACATAATAATAATGAGTGAATATAGAAAAATTAATTGTAAACATTAGTGGTAGATCATGATAAATAGGCAACATAAAATGGACAATAATGAATTATGGTAATATAATGACATGATATGGCTAAATGTGTAAATCAATAGGTTGGCAAAGTGTGCAAATGCGACATGACATGTTTCATTACTTGAAATGCATGCTTGGTATAAATGTATGTGTATGTGAGCATATTTTATCGAATACAACACTAAGCTTTATACTTAGCACATCATGTTTTCAATATGTAGGTTATAGATAAATAGCTTCAGTCTAGCCTCAAAGTAGCGATGTAGTGTAGATAGCTTCAAGTTTTGATACACATTTTGTATCCTTTAATATGATATACATAAGGGTAGTTAGCACTCATATGTAAATAGAGGGTATGAGTCATAGTCACATGTACGTAAATTAGTTACATAGACATCAATAGTAGGTGATAGGTATGTGATGTGAACCGGAGATATGATGATCTTGTGACTGTCTGTGATGTTGTGATTGTGGTGTGACTAATGTCATTGAGACATGAGGATGATGATGATGATATTGGGGGACTAGAAGGGTCTAAGATATGGATTTGAGATTGAGACTTTGTAGAAGTGTGATTTTCTGCAAGTTTTATTTTAGGATATTACATCGTGCAACCATTATACTATTGAATTTTTGTCCAAATGGGACAGTGTTGATTTAATGTGCATGCATTTTTGTTACATAAATGATTCACATACGGGCCCAAGATACTCATATCAGACACACATATAATAGGGTTTTAAGAAGATAGTGATACAAATAGGCGAACTGGTTAACATGTCATCTCTTATTTGAGCTGGCAACAGTTTAGGTAGGAGGTGTCATAATGTGCCATCTCTCAGATCCGGCTATCGGGTCGGGTGAGGTGTCTCACATGAACTGCTTTTAGATTTTTAAGATTTAGTTATATCTTAGATCTCTTCAAGAGTGCCCACTCTCCATAATATAACCATTTTAATTTTTGATCCTTTTCTTTTTCAAGGATTTATTTTTTTGGAACTGATTAATTTGCATTGCATAACATATTGTCCTACTTGGATATTTGTTTGAATCATAGCATTTTTACAACAATTATACACAAGACATTGTAAATCTTTATAAATCAACAAGTATATTTTGTACCATTATTGATGATTTTTTGAACTTCTGGTTCTTAATATGAAACTTTTAGTTTATGATATGAGAATCTTTTGAACTTTTAGTTCATAATAATATATTTATTATTTTATTTTTGGTTGATTATCCTTTTACCTAAAGTTTGTAAAACTTTCTATCGAAATTACAATCTTTAAACAAACGTCAATTGTAATGAGGGAGAATTTATTATCTTTAATGGCATTATGTATGATCCCATATGAAAAATGGGAGTTTGTTCTTATAAAATTGTCTAGCTATTAATTAAAAGTACTCAATAATTTTGCTAGAGTTTTGAATATGAACATGTATGATGAGCTTTTTAACCTCAATTAATATAAACAATCTTTTAAAGGTTGTAATATAATAGCACTAGTATTATCAAGAAAAACTATTTTTAACATATAATTTGAAGTTTGTGCACTTCATTGAACAATTTTACAAACTATAAGTTATGAGTTTATAGTGTACATTCATGTAACTATTTTATAAATAGATTTATCAACCATATAAATTTTAAATAGTTCACATGGTAGATAATATGGGCCTACACTTATTAACTTTATACATTTTAGAATGAAGGGAATTTGGTTTCCTTATTAGTTAGTGATATTTAATAATTAATATTTTTGAGAACAAGTAAATATCATAAGAATTCATTAAACTAAAGAATCTTTTTAATTATTTACGCATATAAATTCTCAATAATTAATACATTATAATTTATTCGGGATGGTTGAACCTGTCAATGCCATATAATCAATTGTATTTTAATTTGTAAACTTTAGGTTTATGATAACAACATATTTTTTCATCATAAAATAATAAATAAACTTCAGGTTTACTAATATTAGCACTAATTAGTAAACTTTGGATTTACTAATTTTACTACCATTTAGTAAACTTCAGATTTACCAATGTTAGTACCAATTAGTAAACTTCGAGTTTACTAATATTATTACAATTTAGTAAATTTCAAGTTTACTAACATTCATATCAAAATAAATTTAAAATTTTCAAGATAATATTTTATTTGATACAAATTATTGTATAAAAATACATCTTATTTTAGTCTCCAAGTGATATTTATTGTAGCGAATATCTTTTAAAATTAGTAATTTTCTTTGAAACATTAGACAAATATTCATAATAAATTATATCCAAACTCTTCAAGAGCTTTCAAATAATTTTACATAATAAAAAGAATAATACACATCACAAAATAAATATATTCAATGGATCCAAAAACACATGTATTTAAAAATCTAATGCAAAGATCCATATAATATTTATTCAAAACCAATAAAAATACTCAAGATCATACATCTATAATTATATCAAGCTATATTATATGTGTGTTGCATATTTATATTATAGGCTAATATATAAAATATAATAAGGTTAAAAAGGCAATTTTAGAAATTAAAAACTTAAAATCCTCACCATGCACCATGTGCTTTTTTAGGCCGACTATGAAATTTTTTTCTTTAGATATAATATTCAATAAGGCAAATATGATACACTGCATCTCCACCAGTATTCTATTTTTAAAAAATAAAAAAAAATCTTCATATAGTTAAAGTTATTTTTTTTTCAATTGATAAAACTTTGGTTAATAGGACAACAGTGGACAATAGAAAATCAATCCATTTAGATAATTTTCTTTTTGTAAAAATAAGGCTAAATTTTTTTAATAATATTTGTTCATTTGAAAAAAAGAGGAAAAATTCATCAAAAAATTATAAATATATAATTAGATATGCTTACTATTTAATTTTCTAAATCAAAATTTTTTATTAAAATGAATTATAGTAAATCATCGGCTATCCAATAATTTACATAAAAACTTGATCGTATTAAT
>CANXYI012245552.1:0-11892 GCA_948208565.1 Hura crepitans | reverse complement strand
TAATTATATAAACATATACTATATTGTAATTAACTAGTTGTAAATCCTTTTAGAATGTATGGCTTATGGTGATGTTTATGAACTTGAGGCTCAATGTTTATTTTTCTTGATTATGGCCTAAGGCTTATGTTGTTGTGTGATAAATTAATGGTGTTGGCTGATATTTGAGATACTTGAAAGGTCTAGGAGATGTGAGAATCTATTACGGAAGTGTTTTACAGGTTGAAAATTTTGGGTTAGTGACCCAAATAGCCATTATGTTACCTGATTTTAGGAAAAAAAATTTGATTGATAGAAAATTACCCTATATTAACATGAACATGATGGCATGAACCCAAATGAACCATAGGAATATACAAGAATGAGTTTGGAGTCAGATAGAATTAAGTAGTATGGAATAAGTGAAGGCTAAACAAATAACTAGGAGAGAAATCTAAGGATGGACAACTTGGTTGGAAGTGCACCACTTATTGGGTTTCTTCGATAATCAAGTAGGAGGTGTCACATTTTGTGGTATCAGATCATAGGTTAATGTTCCTAAGAAAAGGACATGAGTGCCAATGTCTAAGTTTCAAAAATCTCTAAACTATTATTCTGTATGAGGATAATAAGTTACTCCTTTTGCAGTAAGCATATGGCTAATTAGTTACCCAAAGGAGGTGCCAAGGAAGTGGCTAGTTTTACACCAACTACTATGTAGATGGTAGGCAATGCATCAATACCTGAACCTAGTGATGCTACACAATGGCCACAGCCGCAAGTGCCTAGCCAATAGCAGGCAGAAGCATCCCTTACTTCGTTATAACAAATAGTAAATTTGCTTAGACATACCTCTGCTACTATTAATACTGCTCCACCTCTACTCCTCTAGCTCTAGTACCACCTCTACCACCAGCTCTTCCATAAAAAGACTCCTCTAGAAAGGCTAGGGAAAATGGGAGCTATTAATTTCTTGGGGAGGAAAGAGGGTCATGTTGCCAAGGCTGATTACTAGCTAGATAAGACATTTAGAGTCTTGGAGCAGTTAAACTATACTGAAGCAGAAAATCTACAATGTGACATTTATCTCCTACAATAAGAAGCTTATAACTGGCAAGTGGAATAGCATCAAAAGAAGGAAAGCACCTGCAGAGTTAACTTGGGAATTTTTTCTTACAAAGTTCAACAAAAAATACATACCTGACTCCAACAAGGATAAAAGGAGACAAGAATTCCTAGATCTAAAGTGGGGAAGGATAACAGTGTTATGAAAAAGACTTTACTAGACTCCGGAAGTATGTTGAATAGTTTATTCTTAATGTTGAAGAGAGATGTAAGAGATTCCTAGTAGGGCTGAACATAGAGTTAAAGATGTAGATAGCAAACCATAGAGAGAGAGATTTTATAGTTCTAGTGTCAACTACATATGACATGGAAGAAATGATGCAAGAAAAGAGGGATTTCTTCTAGAGAAAGAGGAAATTCACTAATGTCAGCTACATATGTCATGGAAGAAATGATGTAAGAAAAGAGGGATTTCTTCTAGAGAAAGAGCCAAATCATTGTGGGACAGTCCAGTGCAGTGTCAGGAGATGGTAAAAAGAGAAGAGAGGGTTAGTCACGGACACAGTCTCAGCCTAGGTCCTAGTATTAGATAGGGTATCAAGGGTAGAGACAGGCGTAGACCTAGAGGTCTAGACAAGCTTCTATGGGTAGATATTGATTGCCTCCTCGGGCTGATAGTGCTCCTAATACAGGGGCAACAAGAATAGACCTCTCACTTATACCACTTTTTAGAAGAGGCATTGGGGGTAGTGCAGATTAGGAAGAAGAGGAGAGTGTTTCTAATGTGGTGCTAGAGACCACTATATAAGAGAGTGGCCTTAGAGGTAAGTAGAGGTGCTCAGACACAAGTATCTAATGTTGCACCTCAGAAAAAAGTGTTAAAGGCAGAATAGAGGAGAGCAGCCTAGTACTAGCTAGGGTACTAGATTTGAGGCTTGTGCTCCATCCAAGAAGTATGTTGTGAGAGCCAGAGAAGAGGTTGTTGCACCAGACCTCATAACTAGTACTTTTTATTTATTTGAAGTTCTAGTTTTTGCTTTGATAGACCCTAGTTCTACACATTCATATGTATGTACTACACAAGTATAGAATAGGGGATTAGAGCCTGAACATGTTGATATGACATCACAATTAGTAATCCTATAGGGCAGTGTGTGGTTATGAATAAAGGTGTATAAATAATACCCTCTGGTGATCTAAAGGTATATATGTTCTACTGATTTGATTGATCTACCTTTCAATGAGTTTGATGTGATCCTAGGAATTGATTGGCTAACTGAGCATCAAGCCATGATTGATTGTAGACAAAAGAAGTTAGCCCTTCAGACTATGGAGGGACAGACAATGATAATGGATAATGAGAGAAGTCTTCTGAACAATCTTATCTTCGCTGTTAATGCATAAAAACTTCTTCAAAAGGGCTATGAGGCATATTTGGCCTATACTATTGACCTAAATACTTTTAAATCTAATTTGGCACATATTCCTATTATTTCTAAGTTTCTTGATGTATTCCCTAATGAGCTACCAAGTTTGCCACAGTAGAGGGAATTAGATTTTGAAATTGAGGTATATCCTAGTATAGAACTAATATCTATTGCTTCATATCGAATGGCACTAGTTGAATTAAAAGAACAGAAGGTACAGTTGTAAGACCTATTAGATAAGAGTTTTATTAGAACTAGTGTATCTCTTTGCGAAGCACCTGTGTTGTTTGTAAAAAAGAAAGACAAGTCGCTCAAATTATGTATTGATTACCTGTAGCTAAATAGGATGACTGTGAAGAATAAGTATCCATTGCCTAGGATATATGATCTTTTTTATCAATTGAAAGGTGTAGGTGTATTTTCAAAAATTGATATGAGATTTGGATACCATTAGTTGAGAATTAAGGAAGCTGACATTCTAAAAACTACCTTTAGAACCTACTACGGGCACTATGAGTTCTTGTCAATGCCATTTTGGCTCACCAATGCACTAGCAACTTTTATAAATCTCATGAATAGAGTTTTTTAGCCTTATCTGGATCAATTTGTGGTGGTATTCATAAATGATATTTTAGTGTATTCTAAAAACTAGAGAGCACAAGAACAACACCTTAGAGTTCTATTACAGACCCAAAGAGAGAAATATTTGTATGCCAAGCTTAGTAAGTGCGAGTTTTAGCTAAGTGAACTTGCTTTCTTGGGCCATATAGTTTTAGCTGAGGGAATCAAAGTTGGCCCTAGTAAAGCAAAGGCAGTGCTAGAATGGGAACCACCTCAAAATTTGACTAAAGTGAGAAGTTTTCTTGGATTAGCTAGGTATTATAGGAGATTTGTAAAAGGATTCTCCATCATTGCCACTCCTTTGACTAGAATGATAAGAAAGAATGTGAAACTTGAGTGGGTTAGTAAGTGTCAAATGAGTTTTGAGCAACTGAAAAAGATGTTGATAGAAGCTTCTATCGTGATTCAACTTGAATAGGGTAAGGAATTTACAGTGTATAGTAATGCTTCTTTGAATGGCTTAAGATGTGTGCTAATGCAAGATGGGAAGGTAGTAGCTTATGCTTCAAGACAGTTAAAGCCACATGAGAGGAATTATCATACTCATAACTTAGAGCTAGCTGTTATTATTTTTGCTTTAAAAATATAGAGGCACTATTTATATAGAGAGATATGTTATATATATACAAATCATAAAAGTTTGAAATATCTTCTTACTCAGAAAGAAATGAACTTGAGCTAGAGAAGGTAGTTGAAACTAATAAAAGACTATGATTGCTTGATTGATTACCACTCAAGGAAAGCAAACGTGGTGGTAGATTCTTTGAGTAGGAAGTTTATGATGACTTTGAAAGATATAAATGCAATGTTGCAGTACACTTGAAAAGATGCTATGTTGGATGAGTTATAGGTGAAGCCAAATTTTAGATAGTAGATTAAGGAAAATTATATGAAAGATGAATAGCTAGTTCAAATGGCAAGTAAAGCTAAAGAGGGAAAGGCTAGAGGGTTTTGGTTGATAGAAAATGAGTATTTGTATTATTAGAATAGGTTATGGGTACCTAGTACAAATGACATGAGACTACAGATGCTAAAAGAGGCATATGAAACTCCTTATTTTATGCATCCTGAGAGCACAAAAAAGTATCGACACCTGAAACCCCATTATTGGTGGCCTAGTATGAAAAAAGATGTGGCAAAGTATGTTGCAAGGTGTTTAACATGCCAATAGGTGAAAGCTAAACATCAGGTTCTTTCTAAATTGATGCATCCTATAGCAATACTAGAGTGGAAATGGGAAATGGTGACCATGGATTTTGTGATGGGTTAACTTTTCACTAGAGGTAAATGTGATATGATATGGGTAATTGTTGACAAATTGACAAAAACAAGTCACTTTATTTTAGTTAGGATGGATTATTCCTTAGAGAGGCTAGCCAAACTATATATGGAGGAGATAGTCAAGTTACATGGTGTGCTAGTAAGCATCATTTCTAATAGGAATCCTTACTTCACTTTAAGATTTTAGAAGAAGCTACAGAAGCCTAAGGCACTAGATTGGCCTATAGCACTCTTTTTCATCCTCAGACTGATATATAGTCAAAGAGGGTCATACATATACTTGAGGATATGTTGTAAGGATATTCTATTGAACTTAAGGGTAACTGGGATTAGTAGTTATGTTTTGTAGAGTTTTCTTATATCAACAGTTACCAGTCTAGCTTGGGGATGGCCCATATAAAGCATTGTATGGTAGATGATGCAGGACTCCTTTATGTTAGAGTGAAGTTAGAGAAGGTAAGATTTTCTAGTGTGGATTTAATTAGAGATACTGAGGAAAAAGTTAAAATAATTAGAGAAATGCTGAAAGCAACTATGGATGACAGAAGTCATATGCCGACCTGAAACGGAGAGATATTGAGTATGTAATTGGTGAAAAAGTATTCCTAAAGGTTTCTCTATGGATAAAGGTGTTGAGGTTCGGGAAAAAGGGAAAATTGAGTGCTATATTTATCAGACCCTATGAGATTATAGAAAGGGTCTGACCTTTAACATACAAGCTGGCATTACCACTTGAGCCATAATAGATACAAGATGTTTTCTACATTTTTATGGTTAAGAGGTATAGATCAGATCCGTCACATATGATTTCGATGGTAGATATTGAAGTACAGCTTGATTTGAGTTATGAAGAAGAACTAGTTTAGATTTTTGCTTGTGAAACAAAGTAATTATAGAATAAGTCCATACCACTAGTTAAAGTGCTATGGAGATACCATAATATTGAAGAAGCCACCTAGGAGCTAGAAGAATAGATGAAAGCCCAATATCATCACTTATTTGCACTAGGTAATTTTGAGGACAAAATTTTCTTAAAAGGGGAAGAACTGTGAAGCCCTTATTTTTGGACTCCGTGAACAATGCCACTAGGTCTAACAAGTGTGCCATGGTATCGAGTCACTTACATTTAAATTGAGGTAGCGGCACTAGTCATGAAACTTCGAGGGGCTTTTCAATTGATGAAAAGGCAAAATTTAAAAATTTAATAGAACCAATAATTCATTTCACACTGTAAGCTACCTATCTATGTAATAAAAGTTTTTCGGGCTAAGAATGACTCGGGATGTGCTCAGACGGACCAAAAAATATTAAACCTTAAAGCTTAAAAATTCCATTGAGTCCATTAGTGAAAGAATTTTTGAATTCTGAGGTCCTTTGATAATTTTTGTAATTTTTTAGGTTAGCATACAAATTGTGAAAAATTTAAAATTACCCTATTAATAGAATTTGGTTGTAAAAGTTTATGAGCTTGTAGAGGGGATTAAAAAATGAATTTTAAAATAAACGGTGTAATTTTTTGAAATCTATGTGATTTTTGGTGAATTTTTGAAGTTTGCTTAAAAATCGAGCCATTTTGGGATGGTTTGGGTGGGTCTGGGAGCCACCCACAGTTGGCCATTTAGCTTAAGGCCTATGGCAAGTGGCAAAAGTGATTGACAAGTGGTCTTTTCCACTTAAACCAAATATAATTCCTTTCCCTTGCTATTAGCAAAAATCGACGCCACTACTAGATTGTCTCCCCATTTTCACCATCATCTTCAAACCATTTCTAGGAGTTCTTGCTTCCTAAATACAATTTGATGTGTTAGGAGCTAGAGGAAGAATAATCATAGAAAGATGAGTCTTAAAGAATAAATTAAAAATCCTCAAAGTTTGCTAGTTAGAGGCGATTCCAGCAAGCAGGTTAAAGTGAGTTTTTTGTGTTCACTTAGGTTTTCTCTTGAATTTTCTTGCTAGAATTAGGTGTGTAAGATGCCTAACAGCTATAAGGATGGATTTTAATTGCTTTTAAGCTTAATTGAGGCAAATAAAAGTTTGAAGAAAAGGTGGAAAAGCTTCTATGAAGTGGGCTGGAAGTGTGGCTTAGAGGCTTGAAGTGAAGAATCTTCCTTTCTTGAGTGTGACGTAAGTGAATTGAAGTATTCACTTTGTGCCCTAAAAATTCAGTAGCTTCTCTTATGGTTTAAGCATAGATTAGGCACACCAAATTGGTTGGATAGGTAGTTTATTAATGAATGGTAGTATATGGCTTAATGGTGTGTAATTAAGTGGTTATGTGATGAGGAAAAAAATGAAGTAGTGCTAGACTTTTAGTTGCCGAGAGGTATGTAAGCATGTTTATGCATATTAATGATGTTTGATGTTTAAATTTATGGTTATTGTGTTGATATGAAATGGAATTACTTGTGAATTATTAGAAAAGTGCATGTTTAGCATGAGATGTATGTGTAGCCGAGAGCTTGTGTAAAGCTTATGGATGTATATGGCTAGTTTTAGTGATCCTAAGCAATGTTTAAGGTTGGTAATACATGTGTATTAGGCCTAAGATTTATGAATGTATAATAAGGCAAGAAGTAAGATTGATTAATGTATGGATGCATGGAAAACTAGCTATGGTCGAGACATACCTTGGGCTTAGGCTACCTAAAATGGCATGAAAATGTTAATGTTATGTGTACAATATGATGTATGATAAGTAGGATGATGATGGCATGTCTAGCTTAGTTACTTTGGCATGAAATAAAGCAATGTATATACCTTAAAATGCATTTAATGTAGTCAACAAATTGTATGAAAAATGACTAGAAAATGACCTTAAAACTTTGCAAGAATTGAGGTATAAAAAGTGGCTCATAATTGCCAATAAGGGCTATAGCTTGTAAATGAATAATATGTTCATATTAGTATGCCTTTGAGGGCTATATCTTTTAATTGAATGTAATGGCATTTTGAGCCTATATTTTGGCATTGTAAATAGCCAATGATTTGTTGGCTTAAGGCCTATAAACCTTATGAGAAAAATGTTCAAAATTGCATAGAAAATGATAGAGAAATGAACCTAGAAAGCCTAGTGAAAACTTGCCCCAATGACTTATAACTATCCTAGAATGACCATTGCCTAAAATAATAATACCACTGGAAAGTAAATGGCAGATAATTGTGAAATCAAAATATACCATAATTAGTGGCAATTACACCCTTAAATATATTTTCTGAGTATTCACCTGATACAACCTATTCGTGGCCATACTAGACTGGGATAAGTTTTAATGATGCCATAAAACTTATATCTTTCTATTTTTGATTTAATAATATTATAAAAAGTTAATTAGTAAAGAAATAGATACAAATTGAGGTTAGATGGCCCAATAGATAGACATCTACTAGATAGGTTGACCGATCAACTTAGGGAATTTTTTAGCAGCTTACTATACTATATATTTCTTAGACAGGGCTGATACAGTAGTGTAAGTCCTTATTGGGGGCACTATACTAGTCTATTGGATAGACAACTTCCTATCCTTGCAACTTAATGCCAGTATTGATTTTGCCAATGTAGCGACGTAGGTTTCGATGGGCCACTACACTAGTCTATTGGATAAACTAGTTTCCTGGGCAAGCATAGTTACCCTATAATAGATATTTAAAATAATGTCAGTATAGTGGTGAAGGTCCTTGAGGGCCACTATACTAGTTTGTTAGATATACCAGTCTGCTAGGCAAACCACACCTCGTTATCTGCACATTAGGTGCTACAGCTTAATCAGGTCAGTGTAATGGTCAGGATCTAAAATGTTGACCACTATACTAGTTTATTCCCTTTAAATCTAATGTCTATTATTGTTGTCTTTCTAGACAGGCTAGCTAAAATAAATTAAATATGAAGAATATAATTTACTAGTGCCGTTGAAAAACAATATAAGGGCATTTTGGTAATTTTACATGCAAAATATTTGTTGGCTTAATTATTAAAGATTATTCATCTAATTAGTAATAATGATCTTAAAACTATAGTTTACTTGAGTTAAAAAGATTAATTGGATAATTTATGGACAAAAACAACAAAAACACCCTTAGGGGCAAATAGGTAATTTTACATGATAGTAATCTAGGTGATACTTAGAAATCATAACAAGATAAAAATATGATTATATATGCTTGAATAAATTGCTGGACATGTTTTAAATGCTTGAATTCACCACTGAGTATATTATATACTTAGCATACCTATTTTGTTGCATAGGTAACCAAAATAAGGACATAGCCTTATAAAGCGTGTAACAAAGTTTAGAGGTTATTCTTTAGAAAGTTGATAATTTATATTATGTATAGTTTTGCACTCTATATACTTAGGTGGGAAATATGTGTTATGTATATAAAGAACACAAGATGTAATTATATAAATGCAGACTATGTTGTAATTAGCTAGTTGAAAATCATTTGTAAATGTATGGCTTATGGTGATGTTTATGAGCCCGAGGCTGAATGTTTTATTTTTCTTGATTATGGCCTGATGCCTATGTTGTTGTGTGATAGATTAATGGTGTTAGGATGATATCTGGTTTGCTAAAAGTGTCTAAGAGTTGTGATAATTTATTGTAGAAGTGTTTTAGAGGATGAAAATTTTGGGTTAGTGACCAGGGCAGCCATTATGCTAGATTTTAGGAAACAAAATTGATTGACATAAAATTACCTTGTGTTGACATGAACATGATGGAATGAACCTAAATAAACCATAGGAACGACAATAATGAGTTTGGAGTTAGATAGAATTAAATAGTATAGAATAAGTATAAGTTAAATTAATGACCAGGAGAGAAATCTAAGGATGGTTAACCTAGCAGGAATTGCACCACTTATTGGGTTTCTTTTAGAATCTAGTAGGGGGTGTCACAAACTCTTTCCCTAAAAAGATTGCATGCTTTAAAACAAACATCTTTTGTTCCGAATGACGAAAAAAGTAGTATCCTAAATTTTCCTTTAGATACCCCATAAATAAGTGTTTGTCAAATATAGCTCCAAGCTTATTTGACATCACTCTCTTCACATATGCAAGGCATCTTCATACCTTGATATGTTGAAGAACAGGTTTCTTGTTATACCATACCACTATGTTAGAACATTAATCAACTTTGATGGAACTCTATTTAAAATATAAATAATAGTTTCTAATGCATACCACTAAAAGGACTTAGGTAAGTTTACAAGATTCATAATGGATCAATGTATGTAATAGAGTTTGATTTCTCTTTTTAGATCCACCATTATGCTAAGGTGTATATAAAGGAGTCCATTGATATAATATACCATTATCTCTTAGATAACCTTAGAATTTTTGACTTCAGTATTCACCATATCAATCAGAATGAAGAGTTTGAAAACTCTTGACAAGTTGTTTCTCAAACTCATTTATGAATTCTTTGAACTTTTCAAAGGCTTCATACTTGTACATTATCAAGTACAAATACACCTATCATGAGTAATCATTAACAAAGGTAATGAAGTATAAAGCATATGTTGTCATTAGATCACATACATCTATATGTATGAGTTCTAATAAGTCACTTGCTCGCTCACCCTTTCTAGAAAAGGTGATTTTGTCATCTTGCCTAATAAACAAGACTCATATGTATCATACGATTCATAATAAAATTATCTCAAGCTACCCTTCTTATGTAACTTAGTCATGCATTTCTCATTTATGTGGCCAAGGTAATAATGTCGTAGGTAAGATGGCATTAGGTTATCTATCTTAAATCTCTTGGTACAAATTTTATGCACTTCTTTATCTTTATCTAATTCATAAATTTCATTACATATTGTACTTGAACAATAAAACATATTATCCAGGTAAATAGAACATCCCTTGTTCTTGTTAATGGAAATATTAAAACCTTATTCAGCAAGGCAAGAAATTGAAAAAATTATTATAGATAAAGAAGGAACATAGTAACAATTCACTAAAATTAGTATAAGTCTAAAAGGTAAAACAATATGATATAATCTTACAACTAATGCAATAACTCTTACTCCATTTGTTATGTGTAGGTACACATCTCCCTTTTCTACCTTCTTACTGCTCCTTTGTCCTAGCATAGAAAAAAGGAAGTGAAAACCACATTAGGTATCCAATACCCATGTTTGGTTATTAATAACAGTGTTAGTATTAATTTCAATCACATTAGTACTTGAAAATTAAAGCAACTCCTTGCTTCTTCTTCTCACGAAACTCTAGGTAGGCCTTGCCATTATGCCTCTAATGCCTAGATTTTTCAAAATGAAAGCACATGCCTTCTATGGTAGTCTTTTTTTTTTTTTTACAGCCAAAGGGGCAATAACAACTGGTTTTCCATTCTTCTTGCCAATCCCACCTTAGGTACCAGTAGTCTTGTTCTTGTTCTTGCCCTTAGAAGAAGATGAACTAACAACCTTGAATGCCTTAGAAGACTATTTCTTAACAACATCTTCCACAAGCTTAAGCATATTGATTAGCTCATAAATTGTAAATGTGATCTTATTCATCTGATAATTTAGCATAAAGCTTGCATAACTATTAAGCAAACTTTTTAGGATTAAGTTTATACTTAAGTGTTCATCTATCACAAAACCTAAAGCAACTAAATGCTTTATATACCTATTCATCTTCAACATTTTGTTGGGTCGTTGAAGTTCACTCTATAATCTTGCAGTGGAATAGGGCTTTTGAGATCTCATATCTCTTAGTCCTACTCTACTTCTTAAACAACTCTTTAAAGTGAAGCAGAATTATAGGAGTATCCATGTGCTCATGTTGTTTATATAGCTCAAGAGATATAAATACAAGTATAATGCACAAAGCAATATCCATTTCTTCTTTTTGCTTCAAAAATGTCTATTACTCATTTGTATAAGCATCATCAGTAGGGAAAGTGGATACTGGCTTCTCAATTACATAGGCTAGCATTTTACTCCTTAAAATAATTTATAGCTTTCTAAGCTTATCTATGTAATTACAATTAGTAAGCTTATTGGCCTAGAGTATGGAACATATATTCAAGTTAGAAGACATTGCGGTACTAATGTTGTATGTGAAAATGAAAGAATGTAAGAGCATGATCATGTATATGTATGTTATGTAATAATTTTAAGGTCCTTAAAAATTATTCCTTGTTCTTACTATTTTATTATGAATCAGTAGCACTCAGTAATTGATTTGGAAAAGCTTGTTAAAAGCTTTCTTAGCACATTAGTATCTATTTTGGTTAAGGTTAAAACTTGAGTATTCTCAACAAGCACAACTATTAACTAAATAATAGGCATCTCATGCCAATTGCATTATATACAACTACTGATCATTAGGTCATCAACATTTGATGCATATGTGTCATATACATATTTCCCCAATCCTGCCTCTTGATTATTAGCCTTGAGTATGTTCAACAAACTAATAACCATGCTAAGACAGACACATTAATATGATTTAAACATATCTAATGTAGTATGGGCTTGAGTAATCTAAATAACCTAGTACTAAAGTGAA
>CANXYI012245547.1:0-10524 GCA_948208565.1 Hura crepitans | reverse complement strand
ATTGTAAAAGGATTCTGCGTTATTAGCACTCCTTTGACCAGACTAATTAGAAAGAATGTAAAGTTTGTATAGGATGATTAGTGTCAAGCTAGCTTTAATAAGCTAAAATAGATGTGGACAAAGGCTCCTATCTTGATTTAGCCTAAATAGGGTAGGGATTTTGTGATATATAGTGATGCTTCACTGAATGGCTTAGGTTACGTATTAATACAAAATGGAAAAGTAGTGGCTTATACTTCAAGGTAATTAAAGCCACATGAGAGAATTATCCCATGCATAACCTAGGGCTAGCAGCAATTATCTTAGCTTTGAAGATCTAGAGGCACTAACTATATGGTGAGAAGTGTTATAATATACAGATCATAAAAGCTTGAAATACCTCCTCACACAGAAAGGATTGAACCTGAGATAGAGAAGGTGGTTGGAATTAATTAAAGATTATGATTGTATCATTGATTATCATTTGGGAAAAGTAAATGTAGTGGCTAAAGCCTTAAGCAAGAAATTTATGGTGACTTTAAAAGCTATAAATGTCAGGTTACATTATACTTCAGAAGAGGCTGTGTTGGTTGAGTTATAAGTGAGGCCAGATTTTAGGCAACAGATCAAAGAAAATCAGATTAAGATGAGTAGATGGTTCAGATGACTAGTAAAGCTAAAGAGGGGAAGGCTATAGGGTTTGAGTTAATAGAGGATGGGTATCTGTAATATCAAAATAGGTTGTGTGTACCTAGTACAGTTGACTTAAGATTACAAATACTTAAAGAGGCACACGAGGCTCTTTATTCCACACACCTAGCGAGCACGAAGATGTATTTAGGTTTGAAATCCCAATATTGGTGGCCTAGTATAAAGAAAGATGTAGAAAAATATGTTGTAAGGTGTTTGACATGCCAACAAGTAAAAGCTAAACATCAGGTTCTTTCTAGCATGCTACATCCTATAGTAATACCAAAATGGAAATGGGAGAAAGTGAATATGAACTTTTTGATAAGTTTGCCTTTGACTAGAGGCAAGTGTGATGCTGTGTGTGCAATGTGGATAGACTGACTAAGATAGCACATTTTATCCCTGTTAGAATATATTGCTCCTTAGAAAAATTAGCTAAACTGTATGTGGATGAGATAGTCAGATTACATAATGTGCTAGTGTATCATTTTTAACAGAGATCATCGCTATACTTTTGCATTTTAGAGGATATTATAGGAGACATTAGGTGCCAGATTGGCTTACAACACAATATTTTATCCTCAAACCGATGAACAGTCAGAGAAGGTGATACAGATATTAGAAGATATGTTGTGAGGTTATGCTATTGAGTTTAAGGGTAGCTTTTGCCTATAATAATAGCTACCAGTCTAGCTTAGGAATGGCACCGTATGAGGCACTATATGGCAAATGATGTAGAACTCCCTTGTGTTAGAGTGAGTTTAAGGAAAGAAAGATTGTTGCTATTGAATTGATTCAACATGTTGAAGAGAAAGTAAGGATAGTCAGAGAAAAGTTGAAGGCAGCAGTTAACAGACTAAAATCATATATTGACCTAAAGTAAAAAGAGATTGAATTTGCAATTGGTGATAAGGTATTCCTAAAGGTTTCTCCTTGGAAGAAAATTTTATGGTTTGGTAAAAAGGGGAAACTGAGTCAAAGGTTCATTGGGCCATATGCGATTATTGAGAAGGTCAGACCTTTAGTATATAGACTAGCATTACCCTTAAGTTACAGTAGATTCGTGATGCATTCCATGTTTTTATGCTCAGGAGGTATAGATCGAATCCTTCATATGTGATTATGATGTCAAATATCGAGGTACAACCTGATTTAAGTTATGAAGAGGAATCGATTTAAATTTTAACTGAAGAATTGAAGTAATTGCAAAATAAATGCATACCATTGGTTAAGGTGCTATGGAGACATCGCAATACAAAAGATGCCACTTGGGAGTTGGAAGAGTTGATGAAGGCCTAATATCTGCAGTTATTTGCTTAGGGTAATTTTATGGACAAAATTATTTAAGAGGGGAAGAAATGTAATGCCAGTGATTTAAGGCTCTATAAATAGTGCCACTAGGTCCATGAAGAGTGCTTGGGTTACCGAGTAACTTGCATGTGGATTGAGGTAATGCCATTGGTCATGAAACTTTAAGGAGCTTTAAGTTGATGAAAAAGTTAAAATTCAAAAATTTAGCTGAACCAATAATTGATTTTAAGTTGTAAAGAATGCATTGGTGTAATAAAAACTTTTTAAGTCGTGATTGACTTGGAATGTGCTCGGACGGACCCGAAAATATTGGATCTTAGAGCTCAAAAATACCACTAGATCCACTGGTGAAAGAATTTTTAGATTCTGAAGTCCTTTGCAAATTCTCAAAATTTTTAAGGTTGGCAAGCAAATTATGGTAGTCTAAAAACTATCTTATCATTGGAATCTGGCCACCAAAATTTTTAAATAGATAAAGGCGATTAAAATATGAATTTTAAAATGAACAGCATAATTTTCTAAGGTTCGAGTGAATTATTGTGAATTTTCAAAGTTTGACAAAAAAATTGGGATGGTTCGAGATTTTTGGGATGACTCTTGACATTTCAAAGTGGGACCCACCTTATGCCAAGTAGTTAAGAAGGCTTGCCAAGTGGCAAACCTCACTTGACAAGTGGAATTCCACTTGGAATAAAGGAAGGCTTCATCCTCATTTTCCTTACTGATGCTGATGCTAGAAAAGGAGGAGAAAGGCCATAACTCTTTTCTCTAACCACCAATTCGAGTAATTCCAGTTGCTAAATTCACTTATGTGTGTTAAGAACCATAGGGAAGAAGAATCAAGCAGAAAGTATTTTTTGTTTGGGAGATAAAAATCATCTAGTTTGACTAGTTTAGAGTAGTCCAAAATAGTGACCTTGAGGTGAGTCTTAGGTAGTTCTCCTATTTCCCTTGCATTTTTTGGCCACCATTTAATGCTAAAACCTGCTTAACACCCATGTGACTATGTGTGTGTGAGGTGTTAGTGGCCATTAGACATATGCTTGAAGTCTACGAAGGGAGAGCGAGTCCATTATGGATGTTGGATAGCTTGGAATTCTTGTGGTGTTAAAGGGCTTCTTTCACAAGTAAGTGAACTTCAAGCCTTTTTTTCATGCTTTAAGGTGACTCAAATGATGAATGATGTTTGGGATAGCTGGAATGTTGAGTTTTTGATGAATTTCATCAATGGGAATATTGATTGAATAAGGACTTAGTGAATTAGAGAGACATAATTCAAAGAACTTAAGAACTTAACTTTATTTGCTTGCTGATTTTAATGGTTATGGATGCTTGGCTTGGTTGTATAATAACTAGAATATGAATTTAGAATTGCTTGATATGTTGGAAAGAAGATTATGGCCAATGTGATTGGAAATCATGACGAAATATGCCATTCATGCTTGTACCCAAGGACTACTCTTAGTGGATTTTATGTGTAATGGTTAGTAACCTATGAGAATTTACTTGAAAGTGGGTGCATATGAGTATAATTGTGTTCATGGCATGTATGTATTGATGAACATTACTATAATATTGAAAAGGATAGAAATGATGTGTCATTTTCCTTATTACCTAAGAGCATGTTAATGACAATATAGCATGTAATTATGTTTATTGAAATGTTAGGCATGTGAATTGTGATGGCTAGACAATTAGCTTGTAATAGCCTTAAATTGAACAATGTATATGGCATGATATCATTTTAAATATATCTTAAGAATGTACCCTTAAATGATTAAAAAGGATGGAACTAAAATGTATGGTAATGGCCTAGAATAATTCCTTAAAAAGTGGCTTGAAATAAACTATGAAAATTGAACATTTATTTGTGCCATTAGGGCTAGATTTGAAACATATGTAAGAATGGCAATTGTGTATATTGGTTAGCCTTAGAATTGGCCTTGATAAGTTTGGATTTGGGCTTATGAATGTGGTTAATAAGACATTGAAAGTTGTGTTAAATTTGGAGTTAAAATAGTCCTAAAATTGTTTGTTGAAAAGTGCTTAAAATGATTTATAACTTTCTAGTTAACGATTACCTGAACCCAAAATGTCACTTAATAAAAAGTGTTAGTCTTTTGAGAACTAATGCTTTGATAAATCATAATATATTAGACCTTGAATTTTGACAATAAGAAGACTTAAGATTATTTTGGAATTTTTACTCAATAAAGAGAAAATGTGGCTATACTAGACAGGCTGAAAAATAAAGTTTGTGATAAAATTTTTAACTGTTTATTTTTCGAATATAAATGTTATAAGATTATTTTTGATTAATAAATGAACTTAAAATGAGTTACTTGGCCCATTATTTAGACACCCATTAGATGGGTAGACTAGATAACTTAGGGTTTTGTAGCTGCTAATTGTCTTATGTACAGGTGGTATGTTTTAATTATGGCTAGAAAGGTCTACGGACTAATCTCTATTATTTCACCTAGGGGTTGAGATTTTATTTCTAGCTAGGGAGGCCCATGAGCTGATCTTCGTTATGTCACATTTTTGATAATTTTATTTGTGGCTGGGGAGGCCTCTAGGCTTATCTCTATTATGTCACGTAGATATTGCTCAATTATGTCTAGAGAGGCTATAAGCTTGTCTCCATTATGGCATACATGCTGGTGCAGCGGTGTTGGTCCAAAATGGGAACCACTACACTAAGTTATATTTCCCTCTAGATCCAGTATCTTGAAGTGTTGTCTTCCTAGTCGGGCTAATGGATTAAATTATGTGAATGATAAAAATAGTTGTGGAAGTACAATTAAGCATAATTGAACAATATTTTTTGAGTAATTGATAAAATATAGACTAACGGGTATTTTGGTCATTTTACACATTTGTGGTTACCTAAATTGATTCATGTAAAATATACATGTTAGGAATATTAATAATAACTCTAACTAATATATGTGAGTCAAAAAGGCTATTTCATGACTTATAAATATCTTAGATGTATTTTAGTAATTTGGCACCATGTTATATTAATTGAATCTAATAATAATGAAAACTTAATTATCAGACTATACAAGTATGAAAAGGATATAATGCCATGATTTAAATGCTTTAAGTTCACCACTTAGTATCTCGTATACTCAGCATACCTATTTTGGTGCAAAGGTTCTCAACAGCGAAATCCTGCCTCATGAAACATGTTAGTAAGAGTTTAAAGGATACTGATGAAGGATTACAAAGTAAATGTTGTATAGTTTTAATGGAAGTGAGTAAAAATATGTATTTAAGCTTTGTATATGTGATGTGTATAAGGAAACATAAACTGCTAACATAAATAAAATAGTACTATATGTTTTTTTGTGAATGTATGTTCAACTATGATATTTGATGTAATATGAGCATAAGGCTTTATATATGCATGCTTTTATCTTTGGCCTAAGGCCTGTGT
Source organism: Hura crepitans (assembly GCA_948208565.1). Taxonomy (NCBI): domain Eukaryota; kingdom Viridiplantae; phylum Streptophyta; class Magnoliopsida; order Malpighiales; family Euphorbiaceae; genus Hura; species Hura crepitans. The sequence continues at coordinate 5,102 of CANXYI012245547.1, read as the reverse complement.
TTGTTGTGTGATAGGCATTCATGTTAGGCTAAGACTGGGGGACTAAATTAGTCCAGGAGTTGTGAAGTGTTTATAAATATGTTAAATAGCCTTCTGAAAATTTTTGGATAGAACCCCGGACAGCCATTATGCTGTTGGAATTTCTAAGTTTTTGGAACTAACCGGTAATTACCTAAAATTTGCATTTTTGTATAATTACACCTTGAATGAGACATAAAACCAATGGGAAGTGAATTTGGAAACAAAGTAAGTTAAATTGATGTAAGTAATGAAAGTGATAGTTATGGTATTAGTGACCTAGGAGTGTATGCATCACCTATAGGGTTTCCTAAGGGATCTAGTAAGGGGTATCATAGTATTGGCTAGACCGCACAGAGAAAATAATGAAGTAGATGTGTTGTACATCAGCTAAGAGAGTGATTTTTTCCACCTCCTTACTTCAAGAAGAAACTTTAAAATGGTGGGATGATTTGATAAAATACAAGGTAGAAGAAGAGCTGACCTGTGAATTTTTCGTAAATGAATTTTATAAGAAGTACATACTTGAGGATTATTTAAATGATAGAAGACAAAAGTTCATGGACCTTAATAGGAGCATAAGTCTGTGGGGGAGCATAAAAAGGACTTTTCAATGCTTAGCTACTATGCTAAGGACACTATCACAATAGTGGCTAATAAGTGCAAGCAATTTAAAAAAGGTTTACATGTAAAGGTCAAGTCTCAAGTAGTTCCCATAAAGATCAGAAGCCTTATTTAGTTAGTGTCTGTATATCATTCGATATAGAAGATGCAAAAAGAGAAATGGAAATTTTATAAAAAAAAAGAGATCTTATGGTCTTAGAGCACCAGTTTTGCCCAGCAAATAGATAAGAAATTCCAGGTTAATAATTATGGGGCACCACAACAATCATAGAGATAAGGTTAGTCTCAGAAGTCAACTTAGAGAAATCAGAATAAAGGTAAGACTATATGGTAGTGATAGACAACCAGTACACTTAGTTCAACAGTTAGAGGTGGACAAATTCTTCAATGTTCAACATGCCATAAGAGACATATGATGGAATATTGGTGGAAGAAGTCAGGTATAAGTTTTGAGTGTGGTTCACTGGATTATTACCACTAGGACTACCCCAAGAGAGCTAAGGGCAAACATGGATCAGCATAAGTCTCCACTTGAGGATTGAAGAGGAACTAAGGAGATAAGCTAGAGTGATCTCAGAGGGACAGGGCAAAGTTCAAAGTTGAGCATAATGCTCCTACCTGACATTATGTTATCTCTTCAATTCACTTGTTTTAGCTTCTATCATCCATCATCTTCAATCTAGCATTCATAGCTCTCAAAGTTGCTATGAATTTCCTGCTCAAAGCAATTACCACAACATTGGCTTTCCCAAGATGATAGTTAATAAGACAATTATAATCCGTTGTTAACTCTATCCATCTCCTCTATCTACGACTTAACTCCTTTTATATAGGAAAGTACTTCAAGCTCTTTTTAGTCAGTATAGACATAGCATTTCTCTCCATAAAGATTATGCCTCCAAATTTTCAATGCAAACACCACAACTACAAACTCAAGATCATGAGTGGGATAATTTTTTCCATGAGATTTCAATAGCTTTAAAGAATTGGCAACTACCTTGCCTACTTGCATGAGTGCATATACCAAACCATTCAAAGAAGCATCACTATAGATAGTGAACTCTTTCCCCTAAAACCTACTAAACCAAGATTAAAGCCTCAGTTTACTTACTCTTGAGCTTCTCAAAGCTCTTCCGACACTTATCATCCCAGATAAACTGAGCATTTTTCCAAAAAAAAATTATCATAGGAGCAACAGTTAAGGAAAGTCCCTTGACAAAACCTCCTATAATAACCTACAAAACCCAAGAAACTCATAATCTCAATGGTAGTCCTGGGTGGCTTCCACTCCATTATAGCCTTAGCCTTACTAGGATTAACTCTTATGCCGTCTACTACAACAATGTGTCCAAGTAAAAGACACCTTATCTAGCAAAAACTCACACTTAATGATCTTAGCATAAAGTTTCTCATCTCTTAACTATAAAACAGCCCTTAAATATTGCTCATGTCCATCATAATTCTTCAAATACACTAGTATGTCATCTGTGAAAACCTTAATAAAATAAAATAAGAATGGCCTAAAGCTATGGTTCATCAGATCCATAAATGCTACTACAGTATTGGTAAGCTTAAATGGCATTACCAAAAACTCATAATGGTTATATCTTATTTTGAATATTGTCTTATGTACATCTGCCTCCTTGACTCTCAATTGATAATAATCAAATCTGAGATCAATCTTAGAGAAAACACCTATTCTTCTCAACTGATCAAATAAATTATCAATCCATGGCAATAAATACTTATTCTTAACGGTCACCCTATTTAGTTGCCAATAATCCACACACAATCTTAAAGATTCATCCCTTTTTTAACAAATAGAACTAGTACTCCCTAAAGTTAAACACTCGGTTTGATAAAGCTTTTAGCTAGCAATTCCTGTAACTACAACTTTGACTCTTTCAACTCAACAGGAGCTATGGATACTGTCACTATACTTAGAAATGCCTCAATCCCAAACTTAACTCTTGTTATATTGGTAAACTAGGTAGCTTGGATGGGAACACATCCTTAAACTCTAATGCTACTTGTATATAACTTATTTTTGGCTCAAATTTTTCGGTAACATTCATATTAACCAAATAAGCTTGACAATCTTTCCTTATCAATCTCCTCATTAACATTGCTAATATCACATTGGACATGTAGTCCAATCTCTCCCTAACCACTATAACTTATATCCCATCACTAGATACAAGTGTAATCCACTTCTTTCTTCAATTCACTACTACATGATACTTCGACAACTAATCCATTCCCAATATCAAATCAAACTCCTTGAAAGGTAGCTCGATGAGATTAGTGACAAACTTATATCTTGGCACTGACAAGGGAAAATCTTTGTAAACCTTATTAACTATCACATGCTACCCTATCAAATTACTAACCATGATACCAATATCAAGCATCTGTAACACTAATTGCATGTCTTATGCCCATGCTATACAAATATATAAGTGTGTGGAACTCGGATCAATTAAAGCTAAAGTAGGTAAGTCAAATAGTTAAAATGTACCTATTATAACTTCTAGCGTCTCCACCTTATATCTACCTCTAATTGCATACTATCTAGCTAGAGATTTTCCATTTAACTTATGTCTCCTATTTTTCTTAGCTCTATCTATTACATCTTTCTTGTCTCTTCCTCTAAGAAGAACCTATAGGTTTCATAGGATAATCCTAAGCAAAGTGTCTTTTAGAGCCATAATTCAAGCTTACTAGGGGTATAGTTATCCAACATATACCTGCATGTCTCTTACCATAATGCTCACACTATGGCACTGATAGAAGTCAAGCTATAGATCTAGTTCTACTGCTTAGATTGCACTCTCTAGCCCTGTCCTAATTTTTGTACCTTATCTTACTTCTAGCTTGACTGGTTTCTAACATACTCACTTTTTTGCTTCTTATTAGAAGTAAGTGTAGAACTACCTTGTCCCTAACTAAATGTCATCATTTTCTAGTAGCTATTGCTCTTCTTTCTCATCTTTTATACCAATTTAGTAGACTGACAAGCAGTAAAGAGAGCAGAGAAATCCCTTATCTTTATAGGGAGTATATGATACATAAAATCCAAATTCAACCCCATCTTAAAATCTTCTATAGCGGTCTTCTATAGTTACAACCACCACTTTCACATGCTAGTTAAGTTTGGCAAACTCCCTCTTATACTCTAAAATGGATCTTTACCTCTACTCTAGCACCATAAACTCTTATCTTTTCAACTAAATTTAATGTTATGTAATATATTTCTTCTTAAACTCTTTAAGAAAGAAATTTGAGGCCAAATCTCCTTGTGTCATGTGTTTTATGATAGTTTCCCACCATTTAAGTGCATCATCCACTAATATTCTACTCTGCTATGCTCCTCTTAATCCCCACCCCTAAAAAATTCATTTTCATTCTTTAATAGCCTTTCTAAAAAGGTATTCTAATAAACATGTGGTTCTAGATGTACTGGTGGCTATTGTGGTGCAGGATGCACTATAAAAGCAGCAGTAGCTGCAGTTACCTACCTCACTGATTCTAACATCTATTTTAGCCAACCTAGCTAACCATAAGACCTTTATGCTACATAACTAACACCACTTCTGATAATAGACTCTGCCCTGATGGCCTCTAGTCTATCTATAGCCAAAGCATGGCTCTTAACCTATTCCTCATAGATCAATGTAGTTTGACTCATCCTCATATCTATAGATAGGGAAAATAGAATATAAGACTTGTATGCATAATTATATGATGTATACTTTTAAATCCTATAGCACTATTATATAGCCCATATACATATCAAGGAATGCATATACTGAAGCTCTGATACCACTATATGTGACACCTCTTTCACAATTTGATTGCCAGACCCAGATAATAGATTACACTCTAAACAATATATAATCTCATGTATCAAATTAAATGAAAAAAATTCTTATTTTAAAAACATCTTTTTCATGCCCAAGTTGTTGAAAATATGAAAAATAAAAAATCTATGTTGAAATTCTAGCAACATAACTATTGCTCGAAGCATTATCCCAAATAACAAACTATCAAATAAAATGCTTTTATATCAACAAAACATATCAAATCTATATATTAGTCCATCTAACCATCTATCTTATAACTTAGCAACACAAAATAGCACAATCTCAATAAAATGTTACCATATGTCAAAATATACTCATATGTTTAAGTTAAAACTATTTTTTTACAAGAGTTTACACAATATATATACAATATAGTTTAGGCCTAATCTCATAGCTATATAAAACTTCCATTGCGTATATAAAAATAACTATAGAAATTCAACGCATACCACGAAAGATATCCTTGGGATCTAACTACTGACACTGAGGATGTTTAGAATCATGTTTGTCTTAACCTACGTATCTAATGAAAATGACATGCTAAGCAATTTCTTAGTGGTGTATTCAAATTAACTTATGTATGCACACGTACAACTC
>CANXYI012245532.1:0-14269 GCA_948208565.1 Hura crepitans | reverse complement strand
GAACCAATCAATCATATGCTCATAATGAGATAGACCCATTGTAGAGGGACCATGCTTGGATGACTATAACTTGCGTGACCACACCATGAGCCTATGTAATGACCAATAGTAACTTCCCCTAGGTACCCCAATTAATGATGCGTTGTATGCTGTATGGGCCAATATATATGAAGTATGACTTAGTCAACTCGAAATGCTATTGAACCCATTAGGTATTTTCTAAGTGGAATGGGCTAGACCCTGCATTTTGACTCGATTGAACATATTCAATGTATACAGGCCAAATATTTTGCATGCGCTCTTTATTATGAGAGAAATAATGCTCGGCTACTTGTCATTAATTATTCGAACCCATTAGGGCTCCTGATGTCCCATAGGTAAGCCCTTTTAGGAAAGAGCATGAGACCTCGTGTGTGGGAAATGATAAGGTTGAAAGGCTCTTGCTTGTGATTGTTGTTGTATACATCGGCATACATTAGCATTTCATGCATTCATGTGCATTCTGATTCCATCATCTCTAACCTTTTATCTTGCAGCCATTATAGATCCTCAAGCTACTTGGGCACGAGGGATAGATAGAAGGATAGCTAGACAAGAATTCACCTTTACCACTCACAATCTGATAAACATGGTAGGGCAAGATGAAAGCAATTCTTCTACTCTGAATTTTGAAACTAAGATAGACAAAAAATTTGAGGAATTTGAGAAAAGGATGATAGATATGATTTCAAGGGCAATCGCTAAGGTTGTTCACACTACTAGGTCACTACCACATGCTGAAAACATAACAACCACACCTGCTAAAAAGACTACTACTACCTCTAAAAGAATTGGCATAGGGAAACAAGCCACAGAAGTTAGAGGAAAAGATAAGAAGGCTGAATACTTTAATCTAGAATATGACTTTTGTGAAGACTTGATTATGCCTCGAAAGTTTAAGGATGCTGCCATGAAGAAGTTAGAGGAGAAAATAGAGTCAATGGTGAGGCTTATCTCTATGGTTAAAGGAATAGATCTTAAGGAGCTTACCTTAGAATCTGAGGAGATCTTACCTTCTAAATTTAGGATGCCCGAATTGCCTAAGTTTGATGGGACCTATGATCCAAGAGCCTATGTTAAGTAGTATGCCATAATCATGAGAGGCACTGAGCTTAGCATAAAATGAAAGGTGGCTTATTTCAGCTTGACATTGCAAGAGAGAGCAATTGATTAGTATCATGGATTAGAAAAGAAAGTAAAGGAGGATTAGAGCAAGATCATGAAAACTTTTATTAACCAATATGACTACAGCACTCACATAGATGTTACCATGAAAGACTTTGAGTTATTTAGGCAAAAATCCAATGAAACCTTCATAGAGTACCTATCAAGAAGGAGGTCAAGAGTTCTAGAGATAAGGAAGAAGCTAGAGACATTAGACCAGATCCATATGTTTATCAAGAATGCTAACCCATATTTGAAAGATGGCTTAAAAGTTAAGGGGCTGAAAGATTGGGAATCATTTAAAGATATAGCTATAAACCTAGAAGAGGAGCATAATGAGCAAAAAAAGAGCTCGAAAGGGTTCGACAATCGAAGGAACCAAGGTACTAGGAATGTGAGCAGGACTAGTTTTGGTTAGACTACTAAAGTATCTACTGTAGTAAGGCACTACTCAAACTTAGGCAAGCTGCTATCTTGGTGTCTGAAGTGGTTTCAAAAAGAAGGAAAGCTCCAACCTCTTCCTTTTAGACCTTCCAAAAATGAAGGTTAGCCCTATCACTTGTTAGATTTGTATTGTCAGTATCATCAGCATACAGGCCACGACACAGATAATTGCCACACTTTGAGGGATAAGATTCCAGAATTGATTGATTCAAGATAAATACCCAATCCAAAATAGAGATAGAAAAGGTCAAGGTGCTTATTCAAGGGTGCCTCCTCCAGTCAATATGGTCAGTTCAGGTTTGCCAGAATGGTATGTGCTTTGAGACTTGTATGGGAATGATTATCTAGCACTGAAGAGAATGAAAAAAGTGAGCAGTATGCGTGATAGATATATGGGCTATAGACAGTGAAATTGAGTCAGAAGAATAGGTTAAGGTTAAGGATTTATGGGTGGATTCAAATTTAAACCAAAAGTTGTGTAAAGAAGGAGAAACCAAAGTAGTAACCCATAGCAGTCGGGTGGTGCTTGAAGTAAAGAGGGAGCCAATTCCCCTAATTGTGGAAAATGAGAAGGATGCTGTGATGAAGCAGCTAAAGAAGACTCCTGCATAGATTTTGATTTAGGATGTGTTGCATCAATCCTCCTTCTATCAACATAAAGTGGTTGAAGCTTTATGTGCTATAATAGTTTTAACAACCATATCGCCATCTGAGCTAGTGGCAATGGTAAAAGGAGAGGAGAAAATGATGGTCAGCTTCTCTGATACAGATTTGCCACCTGAGGGGCGTCACCATAATCATCCTTTATACATCAAAGCAAAAGTCAATGGAAAGCACACGACATGTGTAATGGTTAATGATAAGTCTTCAATCAATGTGTGCCTGCTTAAAGCCGTAACTACATATAGGATTGAAGATTCAATGATCTCTCAGTCCAAACTTACCATCATAGCTTATGAAGAGACAAGCGTATGGGACTTTTAAGGTTAAGGTAAAAATAGGGGTGATTGTAGACGATGTGGAATTTGTAGTGCTTGATATTTCTATGAATTTCTCTCTACTTTTAGGAAGGCCATGGTTCCATAAGCTGGGAGGAGTTCCGTTGACATTGCATCAAATGATAAAAATCCCCCATAATGGTGAGATAGTAACAATAAAGGCTATAAGGGAGAATCAAGTTTCAATGCTCGAAATAGCCAACCAACCTTTTAATGGTTTCCATATTGTTAGAATCTTTTTGGAGGAAGGGGAAAATCCTAAGTTAGTAAATATGCTAAAAAAGATGAACTATCTACCCGGAGCTAGATTAGGACAATCTTTAAAAGGTCCAATCTTAGCCATTCAGCCTCAAAGATCGAAAAATCAAAAGGGATTAGGATACGTGGTAGAGACATCAAAATCAAGGAAGATGAGAAAAAGTATCCCTCTACTCAAAGAAAGTTTTGTTCGAGCTAAAGGGAATGTCAATCACTATAGAGAGTCCAAGCTGGCTATCATTAAGGGACAGGTTGTGCCAAGGTTTGAAATTTTTAGTGATGTGTTTGATTAGCTACAAATAAAGTAAAAGTTATTTCAGATTTTTGGGACGAAGAAATCATGAACAACTTAACTGAGCTGGAAATTAGATTTGAGGAAGAGATTCTGACTGATGATGTGCTCCAAGATAAGGGGAAGAAGAAAATGGAAGAAGAAGCCCCTTCTAAAAGTTCTTTTGAGAATTTATCTGTATTTAAAATTTTTAATAACGATATTCTTATTTCTTTTGTTAATAATATGAACAAGTTTGCTTATTTTTGTGATGTCTCATCTAACTACATTATGCATAATGATAATCATGACACGTATAACATGTTTGATATTAATTCAATCAATATTACCTTATTTAATCTCAGTACAGATAAAAATCCTAAAGAGATCTTAATTGCATCTGATGTAACTCCTGAAGAGAGGATTAAATTTGAGAGAATGTTAAAAAAAATATGAAAAAGTCTTTGCTTGGACCTATGAAGACATGCCAAAGGTGGATTGAGAAGTAGCTAAACATGCCATCTACACGTACCCAGAAGCAAAATCGACGAAGCAAAAACTACAGAGAATAAGGCTAGAATGGGTGGAGAAGATAAAAGGAAAAGTGCACAAGCAAGTCGAAGCCAAATTTTTGGAAAAGGTATAGTATTTAACGTGGTTAGCTAATATGGTTACAGTCGCCAAGAAGGATGGTAAGGTCAGGATGTCCATAAATTATAGAGATATGAATAAAGCCTGCTTAAAAGATGACTTCCTATTGCCTTATATAGATGTGGTAATTGATATTGTAGCAATGTGCAAAATGTACAATTTTGTGGATGGGTATGCTGATTATAATCAGATTCTAAACAAAATAGTAGACAAGATAAAAACGGCCTTCATCACGGAATGGGGGACCTTTTGTTACAGGGCTATGCCTTTTAGCTTGAAAAATACTAGGGCTACATGCCAAAGAATGGCCATAAAGATTCTTGATGACCTGATTCATAAGGAAGTGGAAGTGTATGTCAATGATATGATGATTAAATCCTTTACAAGGGAAGAACATTTTGAGGCTTTGGAAAAGTTCTTTAAAAAGATGGAAAAATACAATCTGCGTTTGAATCCAAAAAAGTGTGTCTTTGGTGTAACTTTAGGAAAGCTCCTAAGGCATATTGTGAGTCAAAGAGGAATTAAGGTCAACCCTGATAAAGTTAAAGCAATCAGAGAAATGCCAGTCCTAAAAAAAAAGAAATAAGGGAATTTTTGGGTAAAATACAATATATTAGCAGGTTTATAGCCAAGCTCACTACCATATGTGAGCCTATTTTCAAACTTCTCAGAAAAAACCAACTGACTAAGTGGAATGATGACTGTCAGAAAGCTTTCAACACAATCAAGAAATATCTACTAAATCCACTAGTTTTGCAACCACTAAGGTGTAAAAAACCATTGATCCTTTATCTGTCTATCGAAGAAAGTTCAGTTGGGGCTATGATAGCATATGAAGATGAGATGGGAGTGGAATTCGCAATTTACTACTGAAGCAAAAAATTTCTACCTTACAAGGTCAAGTATATGGAAGTGGAAAAGATTTGCTTAGTAGTGGTGTGGGCCTCGAAGAAATTGAGACACTATTTCTAATTGTATACTATACAAGCAGTGTCTAAACACAACCCATTAAGGTATCTTCAAATGGCACTATCTTTGGTCGATAGAATGAGTAAATTACTTCTTTTGCTTTAAGAATTTGACATTCAGTACATAATAAGAAAGACCATAAAAGGGTAAGCAGTTGCAGAATTCCTAGCCAATCATCCGCTAGAAGGTGAGTAGTTAGAGTTCAAATTCCCAGATGAAAACTTGAACCCAATTATAGTCCAAGGATGGCAAATGCATTTTAATGGAGTAGTAAATAGCAAAGGGGCAGGAGTAGGAGTGATTTTAGTAACCCCTAAAGGAGAAAAGCTACCGTTAGCCAAAAAGCTGAGATACAAAGTCATAAATAACATGGCTAAATATGAAGCCTACATATTTGGACTTAAAGCATTGTTGGCTCGTGGTGCAAAAATAGTTCAGGTGTTTAGGGATTTGTCATTAGTAGTGTATCAAACAAATGAAGAGTGAACCATCCATGAAGAAAGATTAATGTCGTATGTAGAATACCTAAGGTCTATTAGTGGACGATTTGAAATGTGCACCTTACGTTATGTTCTGAGAGATAAGAATCAGCTAGCAGATGCATTGGCAACCTTAGTTTCCATGTGGGATAATCCAAAAGGGATAATCATGAAACCAGTAATCATTTTTAGTTCTCAAAGGCCTTGTTATGAGACAAAGTAGATAATGGAAATAGAGCAAGAAAAAGACAAACCATGGTTTTATGACATCTAGAATTACTTAGAAAATGGAAACTTCCCCAAAAAAGCCACGGATAAAGATAAAAAGGTATTAAGGAAGTTGTCAACTTAGTTCATAAATATAGATGGGGTTCTATACAAAAGACAAGTAAATGGTTTTCAGCTTCGTTGCTTAGAAGAAAGGGAGGCAGAAAAAGTCATGGAGGAAATACACTTAGGGTCATATGGCACATATATAAATGGTTTAGAGCTAGCCAAAAAGATCATGTGCCAAGGATTCTTTTAGCTTACTATAGACCATGAATGCTCAAAATACGAGCAAAGATGCCATAAGTGTCAGCAGTACAGGGATTCAAAACGTGTGCCAGTGTCAAAACTTCATAGCTTATCATCTCCTTAGCCTTTTGCTACATGGGGGATAGATATAGTGGGACAGATACATCCAAGAGCTTCAAATGGGCATTGCTTTGTTGTAGTGGCTATCGATTACTTCTCGAAATGGGTCGAAGCAGAATCTTTTAAGAAGTTGGGGGTAAGGGAAATGGCTAAATTCATAGAGAAGAGTTTAATCTGTAGATATAGGGTTCCGCATTATATAGTTTTGGATAATGGTGTCCAATTTCAAGAGGAAACAAAGGCTCCCTTACAGAAATACAAGATTCAGCACCATAAATCCTCTCTTTATAGGCCATAAGCCAATGGAGCAGTTGAAGCGACAAATAAGAACATTAAAAAGATTTTGGCCAAGACAGTTGTGACTTATAGAGACTAGGCTAATAAGCTTCCTTTTACTCTTTGGGGATACAGGACTACAATTCGAATTTCAATAGCCATTACTCTATTCTCTTTGGTGTACAGGATAGATGCGATGCTTTCAATAGAGATCGAGCATTACTCATTGAGAGTGGTAATAGAGACAGAGATTTCTAAGACCACCTGGGTCAAACAAAGATTCCACCAGCTGAACTTGATAGATGAGAAGTGATTAAGAGCTAATTATCATAATCAAATTGACTAGAAAAGGATGGCACGTGCCTTCGATAAAAGGGTGAAGGATTGTAAGCTGAAAAAAAGAGAGCCAGTCCTTAAACAAATAAAGTAGGACTGCCTGACCTAAGAGGGAAGTTCAAACCAAATTGGAAAGGGCCATTCATCCTTAAGCAAATGTTATCGAAGGGTGCTGCGATCCTTACAGATTATGATGGAAATGAATTAAGGGAGCCTATGAATATGGACAGGCTAAAAAGGTTCTATGGCTAAAGACAAATAAATGAGAACAAGAAGAGAAATAATAGCCCTACGGATTAAAAACTGGTAAACGATGGCCTTGCTAAAAGTGGGCATTTGAATAGGGTGAAAACAAAAAAAAAGGCATCCTATGCAATAATTAGGGGTTGAGAGAAACTAGTCAATCAAGAAAACCTGTGAGGGTTGATTGATGACAGGAGTTCAATATGTAATTAAGAAATCCCTTGATTAAATGAGGAAATGTGTTGTTGCATTAATTTCCTACTATGATTATCATAAAATGCCAATATGATGTTGCTAGATAGGACCACTTTAATAAGCATGATTGAGCATTTTATAAACTAAAGGAGTACAATATTAAAAACAATAAAGGAATACAAAATAAAAGTAGAAAAGTTTCTTTTTGTTGCTTTCTTTTTAAGTCCTTTACCATTTGCTGCTGCTTTCGCCACTCATCCTCAGCCAGTGGGTCCAGTTGTCTCAAAAAGGGCCTGTTACCCATTCTTTATATGCATCTGAAGTTTAAAAGTTGCAAATGATCCTGGGTGTGATGTTCATCTTCAGAGGTAACTGCCTTTATAGGTTATGATAGCTAGAAGTAAAGGTGATAGATATATCTCCTCCTCTAAAAGACAATGGGGAGGCTACAATCCTTTGGGTCTCACCGAACTACCTCATGCAACATTCAGGGATGTAAAAGGTAACATTATAGAGGCCAACTAAAGGAACGGAACCTGATGGACCACTGCACCGCACATGCAGTAAGCAAATCTAAGGATTCTTGAAACTTATAGCATCATCTATTAGAGCACTCAGCCACGAAGCCCATCACTCAACATCTATGAAATGACATATAATAGCTTGAGACAATAAATGCTTCAAATTATAAGATTCAAAGACACGAGGTGAGGGATCATCTAATAGGCAAAGCTTCTCTTATAGCTAGACCTAAAAAAAAAAGCGATGTTAGGAATGAAAACTTGCGAAGGTGTCCTAAGCAAAAGTCAAGTGAAGGGTAGGATGAAAACCCGCAAGGGCAGTCTATCCTTAAAAAGTCTGCTACGAATGAAAACCTGTGAGGGCTTCTTAGGTAAAATACAGACTAGAGAGTATGGCAAAAACCCCTTCTCAGGGTGGTCTATTCCAAAAAACCTGAAGCAGAAGTGGGGTCCCATAGAAAAATTTAGCTTCTTCAGACTGCACAATATCCAGACCAAGAATTATTTTAGCTAAGTTTAGAGGAAAAGGATTTAGCCCTTTTTTCAAATCATTGATCATGTTGAATAGTTGATAGTTTCCAAAGTGGTCTTCAGTTGAAATTGTCAGATATTTAAAGAAGAATATGAATAGATATGCTCCCGCTCAAAGGGATGGAATGTCTGTGTAACTCTCAACATAGTCTAACAATGCATTTAGAGAGATTAGCCCTCTTTGTGGGACCCATTGAGCAGCTAGGGATGGCAATATGTCCTATACATCAATAGCCTCATACAGGTAGCAAGGAACACAAGTCGGATAGCAAGGTAGTGTGCCAAAAGAATAAAACAAGCCTAAAATTGTAGCAAATTCCTCAAAAAGAGGGCATAGTTCTTGATGAGAAAATCGAAAGACATGGAATTATAGGTCCCAAAATCTAGTTGCTACCTTGAGAAAAGTCTTATCAAGACACACTCTTTGAAGAAATTTTAGCTCGTTAAAGGGAGACAAGGTGAGGACTACCCATGTAGAAGGGAAATCAAGAATTTTATGAAGCTTTTTGAGGAATTCATCACTCATTATTGCAAAAATAAAGAAAAACCTCAAGTGGCATGAGGATCTATATATGTATTAGGGTATTTATAGCTTTAAAAGGTGAAAAAGGAACACTTGGAGCAAAAATAGGCGTTTTCTAGTTGAAAATAGTCATTTTGAGCTAAAAAAATAGGCATTTTGGATTCAGCCTAAAACAACCATTTTTGGGCCTCAAAATGGCCATTTTCACCACCTAAAATGGTAGTTTTCACGGCCTAAAATGATCGTTTTGGTGGGGCAAAATCAACCATTTTCCCATCACTATAAAAGTTGCATTTTTTTTACCATTTTCATACATTTTAACCTTCCTTTCACCAAAAGACTATATAAATATACACGTGTAACCATGCCACCATGCCAACAAAAGTCGTCCACACTACTAACCTATGCCAAAACATGTGGCCATACTGAGTTGCCTTTTCGATGAGGAGATAGAGCGATACAAGTGATTGGCCACTATCACTCAGATCAAGAGCCGATATATATACACCTAGACACTACGAGACCTGGGTATCTTAGATTGGGTGGATTAGCTACTTGCCTAAGTGGGGTAGTAGGAGTTTAACATACTGCAGTGCACCACCTATCTAGCTGTCATACTAGAGTTCCTTATCACCTTTTGATTTTGGCAGGCCCAGTCAGACGATGCCTCTGCTATTCACTTTGTCGTGTTATAGAGCTAGTTTAACATCTCCTTTTTGCGGTTCATTAAGCTGCTACGGTTGCCCACAGATGGGGACACAGAGGTCCCCAAGAGTTTAGATGAGCATTGAGGGTCTATTAGTCAGCTTGGCACCATCTACAATGCCAGTCAGACCAAGGCATCTACCATATGATATCTAGTTCACCATTACTTACACCGGGTGTCGACTCTCAGCTACCTCGGACGTGTTGGTAGCTCCAATCAACTGAACCAAACCAAGTTATATAGCCTTTGGGCTATGAAGCATAGCATCTAGTTTAACCTGACTTGCACCATCCTCGAGCATCTACACCATGCCAACCGATCCCTAGGTAATGGGATCATCGTTGGAGGAGTCATCGCCACTATATTGCTTAGGCTAGGCATCCCGAAGTAACATATGGGTAAGTCTCTTTGATAATAGCTGTAGGCCGATCGAGACACCTACATCACCATTAGGACCGCAAAAGTTAATCCCCAAGCACTTACAAGCTACAAATTGCTGATAAAGGTTGAGTTGGATCAATAGGCAGGGGATCGGTAAGGCAAAGATGATTAGTTTATATTAAACCTTGAAGAGCTTTTGGGGATCGACTTGACTCCTAAAAGGCCAATTCAGAGGCTGTAGACTAATAAGGTAGGTCCATCTTCTTCAGCACCACCTCCCACATCGCTCGAGTCTCTTTTCCAAAGCCTACAAACTTGGATGGTGGAGCAGTTCCAGTGTACTCACACTGACTTAAGCGCGAGGATTGAGGAGTCTGAGCATCAGACCACTCAAAGACTAAAGGCAATGGAGGCAAAGTTTAGATACTAAGAGATTAGAGATAGTCACTAACTCCTTAGCTTTTATTTTGTTTTTGCTTTACTTTATTTTATTTTATTATATTTGTCTGCACATATTAGTTTAAGACACAAAAGTTTTGTACTCAAAAGTGTTTATTTATAAAATTGACATATTTTACTTATTAACTTTTATCTTTTTTTTTGCAAGACATAGGCAGAACAATAAAACAATAAAATACCTAATAAATAAGGAAAATAAATAATAATAATAATAAAAGAAAAAAAACAACAACACACATAACACAAAATAAGGAGATAGATAAAAATAAGTAAATATATAAAATAATAAAAAGAGAGAGATAAAAGAATAATAAGGAAAATGATATAAAATCATAATTTTCAAAATCATGACATGAATTAAAAAAAAATGCACTCACACACACAACATACATCCATGTTGTAAATGACCACTGATGAACTAGCGTGTTTTACTTAATCTTTTCTACACAGAGGGCAACCTAAATTTTATAGTCAACCTTACAAACTTGTCTTTTCAAGAAACTTTCAGGTGTAATGTCTTACAACACTACTTGAACCAAGTCATCTTCAGGTGCAATGTCTCACAGCACTGCCGGAGTTCAGGTGCAACATCTGATAGCACTACCTGAACCAAGTCATCTTCGGATGCAATGTCTTATACCACTGCCCGAGTTCAGGTCAACATCTCATAGCACTGTATAAACCAAGTCATCTTTGAGTGCAACGTCTCATAGCACTATTCGAGTTCTAGTGTAATGTCTCATAGCACTGCCCAAGTTCAGGTGTAACATCTCATAGCACTACCCAAGTTCAAGTGCAATGTCTCATAACATTGCCTGAACCAAATTATCTCTGAGTTTAACATCTCATAGCACTGCCCAAGCTCAGGTGTAATGTCTCATAGCACTGTCTGAACCAAATCAACCATGGGTGTAATGTCTCCAGTACTACCCAAACCTCGTTAACTCTAGTCCTAGTGATTCTTACAAAAATATCACCCCAAGGTATGTGTCTCTCTCTTTTTTGAACTTTAGGTCACCTCACACACTCTATAGTCACCTTCCTAAAGTTGGGGGCAACTTAGACACTGGGTCTCTAGGGCTCTTAGGTTTAGTTTGCCCAATGATGATGAAAAGGACAAAAATCCAAAAAAATGGATTTTTTACATCCGAACTAAAGATCTCAAAACTTTTCCGTAAAAAAAATCAAAAACAGCCATTTTGGCCCAAAATGGGCCAGTTTCGTACAGGAAACACCTATTCTAGGCCCAAAATGGCCATTTGAGCTATTTCCATGCATGGAATGCTCATTTGGGCCCAGAACGGCCATTTTGCTCATAAAAATTACCATTTTGAGCTAAAAACAGCTCTTTTCAACCCAAAATGGCCATTTTCTACCTTGAGAGTCATGTATAAGTACCAAATGGGTCATTTTGAGCCAAGATTTGTCATCTTAAGGAGAGAAAATTTTTTAGAGAGAGAAAATACACAAAAGAGGTAAAAAAACACTTTTTTAATTGTATTTTTTGGATTTTTCCAAAGATTCAAGCACTATTTTCAATCCAATCGAGATCTTTCTAAAGGCAAATATACTTGGTGTGTTGACCGACCCATTTTTCTTTTATTTTTCATTTTCCTTCCTATTTTATCCATCTACTAGTTAGATGTGATAATTTATTTGTGACATATTGTCCACATTTGTGGGGCTGCTCATTTTATTTTCATTTCTATCTATTCTTCTATTTTTGCTTCGCATCCAAACATATTATTTTTGTCATTTTTGTTGTTTTATTTTTATTTTTGCATTATCCACCTACTAGTTATATGTGATAATTTATTTGGATAATATTTTATATTTTTATGACTGTCTATTTTTATTTTATTTTTGTCTATCCTTCTACTTTGGGTTCACATACGAAAATATTATTTTTGTCATTTTTGCTATTTTTATTCTTCTTTTTGCATTATCCATCTACCACTTAGATGTGATAATTTATTTGTGCAATATTTTATATTTTTGTGACTGTTCATTTATTTATTTATTTAATTTCTGTCTGCCTATTTATTTTGCTTCGTATACTAATATATTATTTCTATTGTTATGATATGAGTTATTTGATTATTCTGGATCTGATTTCTATATTTTGGCTACCTCATTAAATCTCAGTGAAGTAATCCTCTAATGACCCATTATTTTCTACTATCTATTTTATTTTGCGTTTTGTGCATTTTTTTGCTGATTGCTTTTATTATTGCCTATTTCTTGTTAGATTTTATTTTAGGCATCCCAAAATGTAATTTCATTTATTTATTTATTTGGTTAAGGTGTATTTTAGCTAATTGCCCTATATTATATTTTTATTATCGAATTATTTCCCTATATATTCCATGAATGCTATAATAACTAGAAAAATTATTTTTTACATGATTGGAAAAATTATCAAAATATTTCTATTTAATTAATTGGTGTTTTATTAATAAAATGGGTTTTGATTTTTGCACGTTAAAAAGTAATAATAATCAAAATCATATTTTTACCAAATAAATTGGTATTTTGCTAATAAAAATAAATTCTAATTCTTTCTTAATAAAAGTTACCACCTTAACATTCATTTTCAAGAATTGACATTTGAGAACCAAAGTTCTCAAACCATTCTTCCAAATAAAAGTCACCATAATAAAATTCATTTTTCAAATTAACATACGAGAACCAAAGTTCTGAAACTAATCATCCGATTTCAATGAAAGTCACTACAATAAAATCCACTTTTGGCATATGAGAACTAAAGTTCTCGAGACAATCAATTGCTCAATTTCATGTATGATATTTCAATTCTGAGCACCTATTTATTTTTCTGTAAATATATTTTGTAATATGTGATTTACTTTAATTACAAAACATCACTTGAGAAAAAGGAATAGTATTATAAATTCAAATTGAATTTTTTTATTAATTTGAGATATAAATAATAGTAAGGTTTTAAACCGCTTTGGTTTTGGCCATACAAGGTGACTCCTACCTTATGGTGCCTAACTCGCTCCTCTTAGGCTCATCAAATAAGAGTGGCCCTTAATTCCTTTAGCTTCCTTCTCATCTTTCGAGACTTGAGTAGTGAGGCTTAAGTTGAGTCTTCGGCTATTTTGGTTTGATCAGCCCAAGGAAAACATAAGGGATGTGAATAATGTGTTTTACTTATTTTATCCTAAATGTATAAGGAATCTAAGTGAATGGTAAATGTATGTAAGACATGAATATGAATTTTTCCTAGATGATTGAATGAATGAATTATCTCTTATGATGTATAAAGGGTGAAAGAAGATACAAGTTGAATGATGGTACATTTTTTTGCTACGATGAATGAATGGTGAAAGCTAATGTATGTTAAATAATGGATGCATCTTCTCTTATAGCAAATGAATGTTCTCTTGTGATGGATGTATGAAGGCAAATGTATGAGCAGGCAGAATGGGTACTTTTTCCTAAAATAGATATGTAAATAAGTGTAAGTGAGTAAACTTATTGTTCGTAATGATGTGTGACAATGTTTCTAAATGTATGAGTCAGTACATGTTTTGTTATTGGGATCATTATCCTCTCAGACATATCATAAGAAATGATTGGGGTTTGAGAAAAGAGTGAAGTTGTGAAGTTTTAGGCTAGGTTGGGCTATTGAGAATAAGATATATGTTAAAGAAAGAGGTCAACTTATAGTGATAGAAAGGCGAGGGAAGGTGTTAAGAAGGAAGTTAAGTTAAGGTGAACAATGGTCAAGCTAAGGCTTGGGTGAAATGTTAGTTTGCCATGGAGGGCATTTAAGCATATGTGGCTGAAGAGTGAATGATTATGATAAATGAGCATGCAAATGTATGTGATTGCATAGTATGGTACTCTTGTTATTATCCTGTCTGAAGATTTTCTAACTAAATATTTCCTCTCGACCTCTAATTTTTACCTAGACTACCCTTTACAGGTTTTCAATCTAGTAAGGCATGCTTTAATTTTTGTTTAGGCTGCCCTTTATAAGTTTTCAACCTAGCAAACTTCTTTATTCATTTGATTCATTTTTTATTTTTTTAATTCAACTTATCCATATTTGGTTAAGGCTTGAGATTTAATTGTTTGATCAATTAAGTTTAGACTTGCACCTTTTAAAATGGCTCGATATATTTTGGAGCTTTTACCATGAGAGATAGAGCTTTTTATAAGTAGT